>JAGFNQ010010413.1:0-23367 GCA_024364735.1 Boesenbergia rotunda | reverse complement strand
GCACAAGCCTGGTTCAAAACCCTGGAGAGTACCATGGAGCTTCTGGACTGGCCAGAACAAGAGAAAGTGAAGTGTGCCTCTTTCTGTCTAGCAGGAGATGCTAGAAGTTGGTGGGAAAAGGGTGAAGGCCAAGCGAGACTAAATCAGATGACGTGGGCCAACTTCGAAGATGAGTTCTTCAAAGAATTCTTTCATATGTGGGTTACTAATCGACTTATGTGAATTCACTGAATTTCATCAGGTAAACCTATCAGTAGAGGAAGCCGTGAAGAGATTCAACAGGTTGGCGCGTCTGTGTCCGAATTAGTCAGCACCGAACGAGAGCGAGTCAGGCTAATGCTCAAGATGCTAGGCCAAAATAGCATTGAATGTAGCTAGCGGTGTTCATAGGCGCAAACCTCAGAAGAACTAGTTAGCAGTGCTCTGATCACCGAGCACTACCTGAACAGCATGAAACAGCAGAAGTCAGTCATGATAGAAGTAAAGGCCAAGGCAGTTCAGGAACTCGGAACCCAGGGCGTTCTCAGAGAAGTTAGTCATACCTCCAGATGTACTCAGTGGCATTCTTAACCACCTACCTTCAGGAGAGATTATGGTGTCCACGCACTGGCTCCGTGCAGTGCAGTCAGTATAGCAGGCAGAGAGCTTTATGGTGATCTGATAGTACTAGATATGACAGATTATGATGTCATTTTTGGAATGGACTTCCTAATCAAGTACGGTGCCTCCATAGAATGCCGTAAAAGGAAAGTCATATTCCAACCTGAAGAAGGAGTGCAGTTTGAATACATCGGAGAACCCAAGAGAAAGGCCAAGAAATTTCTCTCAGCTTTAAAAGCACAGAAACTGCTGGATTCAGGATGTACCGGATTTCTAGCACATGTAGTCAATACCGAACAAGAGAAGGACCAAAAGCTAGAAGAGGTCCCAGTGGTATGTGACTACCCATCAGTCTTCCCTGACGAGTTACCAGGCTTAGCACCAGACAGGGAGATAGAGTTTGAGATAGATCTCATTCCAGGTACCAACCCCATTTCAAAAGCACCATACCGTATGGCTCCAGCAGAATTAAGAGAACTTTGGGAGCAACTACAGGAGCTGCTCGACAAGGGCTTCATACGCCCTAGTCATTCACCTTGGGGAGCTCCAGTGTTGTTCGTGAAGAAGAAAGACGGGTCCATGCGCCTGTGTATAGATTACCGGGCTCTGAATCAAGTCACCATCAAGAACCGGTACCCTCTACCCAGGATCGATGATTGTTCGACAGCTAAAGGATCCACAGTCTTCTCAAAGATAGATTTGAGATCCGGCTATCACCAGGTCAAAGTCAGAGAGGGTGATATTCCGAAGACAGCTTTCAGAACCAGATATGGGCACTACGAGTTTGTAGTCATGCCTTTTGGGGTCACAAATGCTCCAGCGACATTCATGGACCTTATGAACAGAGTATTCCGGGATACTTAGATAAGTTTGTCATCGTCTTCATTGATGACATTCTTATCTACTCAGGAACTCAGGAGGAACATGCCGAACATCTCAGGACAGTATTGCAGATTCTTCAGCAGAGCCAGCTGTATGCAAAATTCTCAAATGTGAATTCTGGCTCGATCAGGTGTCTTTTCTAGGTCACATCATCTCCAAGGAAGGGGTGATGGTAGACCCAACAAAATAGAAGCAGTAAGTAACTGATCAGACGAAGAATGCCAGTGAGATCAGAAGTTTTCTGGGTCTAGCCGGTTACTACAGGAAGTTCGTGGAAAATTTCTCCAGAATAGCCTCCCCACTGACAGCTCTTACCAGAAAGAACAGGAAGTTTTAGTGGACAGAGGACTGCGAGAACAGTTTTACAGAATTAAAGAGAAGATTGACTAGTGCTCCCATCCTGACTCTTCCAGAGACCACTGACAGCTTCGACATATATAGTGATGCTTCTAAATTAGGACTTGGAGCAGTGCTGATGCAGGATGGCAAGGTTATCGCCTATGCCTCTAGACAACTCAAGGATTATGAAAAGAATTACCCTACTCATGACCTTGAGCTAGCTGCAGTAGTGTTTGCTCTCAAGATCTGGAGGCATTACTTATACGGAGCTCAGTGTAGGATTTTCACAGATCATCAGAGTCTAAAGTATTTCTTCACTCAGAAGGATCTGAACATGAGACAGCGCAGGTGGCTTGAGCTAGTCAAGGATTATGACATTGACATCCTCTACCATCCAGGTAAAGCTAATAAGGTGGCAGATGCACTTAGCAGAAAATCTAGTGCCACCCTACTAGCATTGTCCATGATGTCACAGCCCTTCGGAAAGAGTTATCAGAGTTCGGACTGGAAATTTTAGTTGGGCAGCTCTCCACTTTGACATTAGTGTCCACCCTGATTGAAGACATCCAGACAGCACAGGATCAACATCCTGACCTTCAGAAAATCAAGCAGGGGATAATAGAAGCCGAAAATGGAGAATTTCGCCTATCAGATAATGGGACACTGTACTACGGTGATCGCTTATGTGTTCCGAACCAAGAAGAGCTCCGAAGGAAGATCCTAGAGGACGCACATAGATCTCCTTATGCAATGCATCCTGGTTCCACCAAAATGTACCAAGACCTCAGGAGACGTTTTTGGTGGCCTGGGATGAAGAGAGACATCGCCAGATATGTCAGTACCTGTCTAACATGCCAAAGAGTCAAGGCAGAACATCAGAGACCAGGTGGAGTTCTGCAGCCTATTCAGATTCCAGAATGGAAATGGGAAGATATTTCCATGGATTTTATAGTGGGACTACCCAGAACAACGAATGGATATGATGCAATCTGGGTAATAGTAGACAGATTGACTAAGTCTGCCCACTTCCTAGCTATCAGGATCTCCTATTCCATGGAACAGCTAGCTCGGTTATACCTCAAGGAGATAGTCAGACTACATGGGGTCCCTAGGACTATCATCTCAGATAGGGACAGTAGGTTCACTTCGCACTTCTGGGAGTGCGTACAGACAGCACTAGGCACCAAACTGAAGTTTAGCATAGCTTTCCATCCTCAGATAGATGGTCAGACAGAGAGAGTTAATCAAGTACTAGAAGATATGCTCAGAGCTTGTGCTTTAGATTTCAAGGGCAGTTGGTGCAGATACTTGTGCTTAGCGGAATTCGCTTACAACAATAGTTATCAGGCCACTATCGGCATGGCACCCTATGAGGCTTTATATGGGCGGAGGTGTAGATCTCCTATCTGCTGGTACGATGGTGGTGAGAGGCAAGAATTAGGCCTACAGACAGATCTTATAGATGATACCACCGTAGCCATACAGCAGATCCGCCAGAGAATAGAAACAGCTCAGAGCCGCCAGAAGAGCTATGCTGATACACGGCGCAGACCATTAGAGTTTGAAGTTGGGGATTCAGTATTCCTCAAAGTGGCTCCCATGAAGGGAGTAATGCGTTTTGGGAAGAAGGGCAAGCTAAGTCCCAGATATGTAGGACCATACCCCATCACTAGAAGAGTTGGCAAAGTAGCTTATGAGTTGGAGCTACCTCAGGAGATGTCAGTTATCCACAATGTATTTCATGTTTCCATGCTGAAGAAGCATATCCCAGATGCCACCCAGGTGATAGAGCCACAGACGGTACAAGTTCGCGAAGATCTCAGTTATGATAGTCGGCCTATTCAGATAATAGACCGAGCAGTTAAGAAATTGCGAAACAAGGAGGTACCATTAGTGAAAGTCATATGGCAAAATCACAGAGTAGAAGAGGCAACCTGGGAACCAGAGGACAGCATGAGACAGAAATACCCAGAGTTGTTTTAAGTTCGAGGATGAACATTTTATAAGGTATGGGGGATTGTAACGCCCGAAAATTCTCGAAACTAATTTTAGAAATATCTTAGAATTTATTCCGAATTTATGGATATTTTTATAGAATTTTTCCATAAACGAAAATGGCAAAAAGGGATAAAAAGGAAAAAACACTTAAAGGGGATTTGATCCCTAGACCTAAGCTAGAGAGGAGAATGGGCGGACCGACTAGGATGGTCTGCTTTTGTTGAAATAGATTAGCGGAAACAATAGATAAGGTATAATTAGTTAAATTTTTTCCATAAGTATAAAAGGGAAACTTAGGGTTTTTTTTATTCATTCTTTCCCTCACATCCTCTCACCGCCGACTCCCTCTCTCCCTCTCGCGATTTTTTTCTTCCTCTCGCCCTCTCTCTCGCCCAAGACAAAGGAGAAGCCAAGGGAAGGTCTCAAGAGGCCCTATTCTCTACGAGAATTCTCGTAGACGCGAGGAGAACGCCAAGGAGCAAGAAGAACGTCGAAATTCGACGTTCCCTCGGGAATTTCAGATTTTATTCGTAAGGAAAACCTAGCGCAGGATGTAAGTATCCCTCACCTGCAGTATAAGTAGTTTCGGTTGACGTTTCGTATGCTTAATTCCTTATATGTATGTTCTACGATTAGAAATCGTAAATTATGAACAAGCACGCACGTTAGGTGTTTGTTAAAATGTTCAGTTCAGTTAATGTTATAGAAAGCAATAAAGAATAGAAATTCTTGCTCCAGTTTATGATTGGGACCAAGGTCCAACGGGATGGGCTCCTAGTTGCCTCTAGGTTTAGATAACCTAGTAAAAGCAAGAATTAGAAAAGGAAAGAAAAGTATAAAGGACTATTTTATTTTCAGTGGCATTGTACCGGACTCCAGTCCAGGGATAGGCTCCAAGTTGCCTCTAGGTTTAGATAACCTAGTATGGGATGGGCTCCTAGTTGCCCCTAGGTTTAGATAACCTAGTAGAACCCTAATGGATTCGGGATTTGCTACCTCGGGTTTATTAGGGATGCGCGCACAGTTGGTACATTGCTGGGCCCACAGCAGTTGATTATTATTTTCACCTACTATATGTATTTAGTTTTCAGAAATTTATATTAGCATGTGGTGAATTTAATAATTAGTTTTATGTTAGTTAGTTTCAATTCCAGTTCAGATATATATGTCATGCTATAGCTTACTTTTCAGGTCTAGTTTAGTATGTGCCATGTCTCAGTTATTTACCATGACATTTTATGACATGTATTTTAGAATGAGCATAACATGATTGTTTATGAACATGAGCGTGTATTTGCATAGCATGTTTTGAAAAGCATAATCCGAGATTTTATAGTTTTGTGAGGCTAGATGGTACTTACTAAGCTTTATGCTTATTAGTTTGCATTTCCTTATACTGCAGATACAGGTAAAGGAAAGCACTAGTAGCGGAGGCGGCGGGCTTGATGCAAAGTGTGTGTGATGGTGGAGTTGGAATAAAAGTCTTCGGAACTTGCAAAGCATAGAAATAGTCTTTATTATGCTTCTTTAGTTATTCCGCAATATATTATGTGAACCATGTATGAACTTGATTAGACTCGTTATTTGTGGTGCCTAGTATATTAAAGTAGTTTGTTTACCTGTGTTAATACTTGCTTAGCGAATATTGAATGATATGAGTTACTACTTGTAATATGGTAATTTAGATCCATGCTTAAGCTTTAGAGATAAGAGCTTGATACTTTTGATTTACATGCTAAATACATAGGGTATGCTTGTTCTAAGATACATGCACCATATAGAATGACATGTAGTAGCTAAGAATGCTCTTAGATATGCATAACGATTGGTTTCAATAAGAAGTTGATACAAACTTGGCACATTCATGTTTATGTTTCTACATGTCATTTTTATGATTTCTAAGTTGCTATACATGCTAGAACCCTCCAAAAACATGTAATAAATGCCTTAGAATAGTCGTGGAACTTTATTTATGTCATTATGTTTGTTAGATATGATTTTGGTACATTGTGGCTCAAGGTTGATATATTCTAGAAATCTGAAAACTGAAATTTCAGAACTACCAGTCAACTGGGAAAACACCAGTCAACTGGTATCGGGCACAAAACCATTCTGTGGCCCGACCAGTCGACTGGCATATAGCAGTCGACTGGTACTGTGTAAAACAAAAATGGTGTAGAGCAGCTGGTTAGTGCTTTATCCATGCAACCTAGAGGTTGGGGGATCGAATCCTGCCAATATAATAAAATAATAGTTTTGCTTTATTTTGGGCAAATTAGTACCTTCAGTATGTTTATGAAATTCTAGTTCAGTAAATAGCGAAATAAGAATTTTTAAAATTCTCCCAGTTAGTTTAGCATTATTAGAAATCATTAATTAGTCAGCCAGCCAGTTAGTGTAGTAGCGATCCGCCTTAAAGCTTAGTACCAGAAGGTGGGTCGTTACACTCCCCGCAAGTATAGCACCTAATGTGTTTCTTTTCCTACAACCATATTAGATTTAAATGAATTGAGTTAGGTTTCGGTTTACCTCCTTTTACCTATTGGACACTTGTCCTTGTAGTGCCTCTTCTTGTTGCAACCAAATCATATGATGTGCTCTTTTGATTTGGCTTTGTTGGAGGTTGGAGCTTTTTCTTGTTCCGGTATGGATGAGAGTCTCTCTTCTCCCTCAATCCTCGAAGTTGACACCTCTTCTTCTTCTTGATCTTCTTAGACCATTGAACTTACCTCTTTGGACTCTTCCACTATTTGAGCTTGTGTAGGGTTCTCATGACATAATAAAATAAAAATTTTGCTTTATTTTGGGCAAATTAGTACCTTCAGTATGTTTATGAAATTCTAGTTCAGTAAATAGCGAAATAAGAATTTTTAAAATTCTCCCAGTTAGTTTAGCATTATTAGAAATCATTAATTAGTCAGCCAGCCAGTTAGTGTAGTAGCGATCCGCCTTAAAGCTTAGTACCAGAAGGTGGGTCGTTACACTCCCCGCAAGTATAGCACCTAATGTGTTTCTTTTCCCTACAACCCATATTAGATTTAAAATGAATTGAGTTAGGTTTCGGGTTTACCTCCCTTTTACCTATTGGACACTTGTCCTTGTAGTGCCCCTTCTTGTTGCAACCAAATCATATGATGTGCTCTTTTGATTTGGCTTTGTTGGAGGTTGGAGCTTTTTCTTGTTCCGGTATGGATGAGAGTCTCTCTTCTCCCTCAATCCTCAAAGTTGACACCTCTTCTTCTTCTTGATCTTCTTAGACCATTGAACTTACCTCTTTGGGCTCTTCCACTATTTGAGCTTGTGTAGGGTTCTCATGACATTCTTCTATCTTTTTCCATAACTCATATGCATTTTTGTACTCACCTACACCACTCAAAACATTATTAGGCAAAATATTGATCAATATACCAATTACCTTCTCATTTGACTTAGATTGAGTTTGTTGCTCCTTAGTCCAATATCTAGGTCGGAGTCTTTTTCCATGCTTGTCTCTTGGAATCTCGAATGGTTCTTCTAGCACCACCATGCACTCTCAATCCATTCCAAGCCAAGTCTTCATCCTTGTCTTCCAATAGGCAAAGTCTCCATGATCATACGGAGGTGGAGTGTTGATATCATCCCCCAACTTGTCTTCCATCATTCTTTCCTCTAGCTTATGCTCTTTTGGCAATTATTCCAACAAGAGCGGACCTTCGCTCTGATACCACTTATTAGATCGTGACAAGCAAGCTAGAGAGGGGTGAATAGCGTTTCTTCGATTTTCTTCCTACAACCGTTAGTGCACAAGCGGAATATACAAAATAAAACTAAACTAAAACAAGGAAGAAACACACCGATGTACGTGGTTCGGAGATGATGCTCCTACTCCACGGCTGCCCGTAAGGTGGGCGATCCCTAATTTGTCGGTGGATGATTCCCCGGAGCACCTCCGGGTAGATCTCGTAGCTCCTTGTGGGTGGAGAAACCTCACCACAACTCCAGGACTCTATCTGAGCAATATAAGCTACTAACCCACTCTATCCAAGCAGGTTTCGCCGAGGGTAAACAGCTTGAAACGAGCTCCCTTAAATAGTGCTCGAGTTAAAATATGACCGTTACCAGTCAACTGCCCCTAGGGCAGTCGACTGGCCTTTTCTGAATTTGAATTCTCACACTGACCTTTCAAATTCTGGCCATATCAGTCGACTGCCCCTGGGGCAGTCGACTGGTCCTTCCCTAAGCGTAGGGTTACGCTGGCCTAGGGTTACCCTTCCTGAGTACAAATCTCTCCACTCTCGAACCCTCCCGGCTTAGTTCCCGAGTACAAACACTCACACTCGAACCCTCACGACCTGGTCGACTCTTCAATCAGCAGTCTCGATTTGTTGCCTTCACGCCCTCTTCGTCTTCAGCTCCCGTCCCTCGGATGCACACGTAAGCCCCCGGCTTGCCTCCATGCCACCCTTCACGCATGCCTCGAAGTCCGTGTCCCTCGGCTCATCGTCTCAGCTTTGTCCATGGTCCCTCGGATGCGCATACAAGCCTCCAGCTTGCCTCCATGCCACCCTTCACCTGAAGACATCCAACCAAGTCTATGTGTACCTGCAAACCTGCACACTCACATACACATATTAGTCAAACAACACACCCTAACTTAACCATATTGACACACACATCAAAACTCATGATCCTCCAGATCATACTTGGGCCGATTGCCCCAACAGTTGGTACCCTCTTTCTATTCATTTTGTCTTTTCGTTTCCGCTGTTGTATTCATGTTCTGTTGGGTTGTCTTGCATGGTAGTATAGTTGTACTTTTTGTGCCATGAAGGCCTTTGTTTTATTTTATTTTGTCGTAAGTCGTACCGGTACGCAGCTTTTGACATTGTTCTCGTTTTCTTTGTATGCAGACGTTTGTTCCAGCCCTATAGGTTGCGGTACATGCGGCTGAAGTTGTCGTAGAGGTTAGGTTTTTGAATTGTCCGCCGAGTCAAGGGTGTGGCAGTCTAGTCAATATCGGACGGGCGGCCGCTCGGGGCGTGACAATAGTAGCATAAATATCTATCCACCAAGTGTTAGTGGGTACAATAGCTGAATTGACTTTCGAACTAATAAAGTTGAGAAGTTTACCCTTCTTTACACGCCAACTGGCGTACTTAAGACAATCTTTCTTCATATGACCTTTTTTTCTTGCAAAAGAAACAAGTGGATTCGTTATCTTACTTCTTGTCTTGTGCTCCTTATGGTCATTGCCTCCCGAATCTACAATTTGTTTTCCTTTTCTTTTGTTATTGATCCTCTTTTGCTTCTTGCTCTTAATTTGAGAACCAGATCTATGTGAGCACTCTCAGATGTCTCAATCTTCAGTCTCACCTCCTTTTGCACGCATTGAGAAATGAGTTTATTTAATGTCCACTTTTCTTTTGAGTATTATATGATATCCTAAAAGGAGTGAACCGTGCAGACAGAGACATCAAAACGAAATGCACTAACATACTCTTAGACATATCGAGTTTTAGTGCTTTTAGACTTGTCGCTATATTGGACATCTCCATGATGTACTCTCTTATATTTTCTTTACCACTGTACCACATGGTTACCAATTTTGTAAGAAGTGTAGTAGTCTCGACCTTTTCATTTGAGGTAAATCAGTATGTCAGTTGGTTAAGAAAACTCCTAGCATCTTCTCTCTTTTTCTTTATTGAGCTCTTTGTTTGTGTTGGTATGGAAAGCTTCATGATGCTTATAATCATGCAATTTGATTTCTCCCATAGCTGAAATTCATCCTTCTATTCTATAGTCCTAGCACTGATCAAAGGTGCGGGGTGATCATTCCTTAATGCATAGTCTAAGTCCATACAACCTAAGACTATGATCATGTATTCTTTTCATTCAGTAAAATTCGAACCAGTTAATGTTGAGATATTATTAATGCTAGCAGTTACAGATTACATTGAAATTAAAGAGAGATATTTATTTAAGCTCACGATTTAACTAAAGCCAAAAGCATGTATAAATGTAAGTAATAAACAAAATTATGCATATTAATGGGCTCCTTATGAGATACCAAATATAACATTGCATTTTACTTTGTGAACTAAAATAATTTGTTAGCGGTCCTCTCAGATATAACTCAATCTTTAATTAGCCACACAATATTCTTCCTTTGGGCCGACCCATTGTGCGCATAATATGAAACTTTATATGAATTTTATATTTTTGTCCATAGCTTACAATAACTTTAATCTGCTACGCAATATGTTTTCCTTTGGACCGATATATTTTGTACATGATCAGAACAAAATAAATTATATTCAGTAGTTGTAAACTATCTTGAACATATATATGGTATATAAGTAATCTTCCTTTGGACCAATTACTCTTAGCATAGATATATGTATTTCAATACAAAATACACTAAACCTACCTAAGGTGTCTTCCTTAGTACCACATTATATATTTTGGTTCATAGCTTATAATAATTTTAATCTGCTACGCAATATGCCTTCCTTTAGACCGATATATTTTGTACATAATTAGAAAAAAATAAATTGTGTTCAGTAATAAACTATTTTGAACGTATATCTAACATAAAAGTAATCTTCCTTTGAACCGATTACTCTTTAGCAAAGATATACATATACCAATATAAAATACACTAAACTTACCTAAGGTATCTTCCTTTGGGCCGACACAATAATTCAAGTTAGTAGCATGGTGTATAAATAAATCCAAGAAAATAATAGGAAACTTAATGGAATAGATAATTTCTTTATCAGCCTTAATAATATAAAATTAAATTTACTAATTGATTGGTATTATATAATAATTAATTAATTTAACTCAATTAATTCTCAATAATATAAAATTAAATTTACTAATTGATTGGTATTATATAATAATTAATTAATTTAACTCAATTAACTCTCATACTCAATTTGAAAGCCTATTATATGCGATTATCAATATTAATAATAAAACAAAAAAAAATATAAATAAAACAAAAAAACAAAAACTTCTTCCATTTTTAGGTGGGTCCCACCTGCAAGAGGTTTTTTTTGTTATTTTTCTTTTATGTTTTTTCGTTTCTCTACGGACTTTTAAATGCTTTTAATCGATTAAAACAAATCGCATCTAAACAAAATCTATTCATAATTAATCCGTTAAATTTTTAATCGATTGAAAACAATTAGGAAAAAATTCTCAATCAATTAACATGATTTTAATCGATTAACTGATAAATTACAATTGTTTTTGCGATAAATTACAGAAAACTCTCAAATCCCTATTTGATTTTTGCTTCCACTCCTCATTTGATAAATTCTTTGCATTTACTCCCTGATGAATTGAGTATAAAAGAGTGAAAATTGAGTACATAGTTTCTTGATGTGGTGGATGCAACCTTACATACTCAAATTTCTAATTTTATATTCAACTTTCTTCATATAATACTCACAGAACTGTCTTGTCAATCCCATCAGGACTGTATGCAAAGAAAACTTTGAATGGGGATTCATGCAAAGTTGAGTTTGAGCTTGGAAAGTTTAAGAAAATTTCCCCTTGTTTTTGTTCGTTAGTTTAGATTTGATAATTGATTGGCGACCAAACCATTAAGATTCACCTAAAAATTAGGTTAAATGCAGTCTACCATTTTTGTGTTCTTCATAGCAATATGAAAAACTTAGAAAATAAGTTTATCCTAGAATTTTCTCTTACATAATTTTCGACGATCAAAAAATTTATATTATACTAAGAAAACTTGATCTAGCATTCAAATAATAAATCGACAAAAACTTAAACTTTATTACTATAAAAACGATGAAACAAAGGATCACTCTAATACCAATTGATAGAAATTGCATTTTCTCTTAGCCGTATGAATTCTAAGAATGAAATAGGAACTCAAATAGAGAAAACATAATTAAGACATAAATATGGATCTAGTTACATCAAAAATATGGCATAATAACATAAAACATAAATAAAATACGACAAGAAACCTGATTAAAGTGTTATATCCTTGCCTTTAGCGTCATCAGCTTAAATCCATGTGGAAGAAGATGAAGTGGAAGCAAAAGAAATGTCTTCCAAGGGGCTTGGGGGATGATGACATCGTAAAACCTCTTGTTGATGGAATAAGTTGGGTTAAAATAATATTCTAAACCCTTAGAGACTCATTTTATATAAGAATTCAATCTGTTATCAGCTTATAGAAAATAACAAATTTGGCTAAAGGGTGCTACACATTAAATCCATATTCAATAATCCAAAATCTAATAAACATAAGTTAGATTATTTTAAAGGGTTCAAATTTCATTTACACATGCAATTTATAAATAAATTTACCTAATAAGAATAATAATATCTAACGTTCTTGTGATCCGATTAATCTTGCAGATGGACGTGTTGGTTTCGGTTTTGCATGGGAATCCTCTTCATACCTCCGGATTAAAATTTTATTAATTAAAACAAATCCAGATGGAGATGAATTACCCAAGCAACTGTTTCATCATCGTACTAATCAACTTGAGTGATCGCTTGAACAAACTTATTGTTCAAGCAATCTACCTCGTCTAGTTGATTAGCTGTGGAATAGACGATGAATAGATTGTCGATTTTTGTGTTTATCTTGGGGGTCCATGACAATTAATTACATACAATAAACTATGAACAAGAAACAAGAATTATACCTCTTGTTTACCTTTTGGTCTTCTACCGTATGTCCTATCCTCTTCTTGGATGTCGTGTGGGCGACGATCTTCCAAGAAACGAAGTCACCAAGGCACCTTCTTCCTTCTCCCACTTGCGCCGAAATCCTAACACCAAGGTGGTATTGCGCCGGTCACCAAGGGATGTAGATTCTCCTTCCTTTGCTTGCGCTGACCACCAAAGAAGGAGCACCTTCTTCACGCCAGCCTCAAGGAAGAAGAAAGGAAGAAGAAGAAGAGGAAGAACAAGAGAAAGAGTCCTTCTTCCTCAACTAAACCCTAGTTGATCCTCTCTTTTGCTTCTTTAAGCCTGCGCCACCTCAAGGAAGAAGATGAAGCTTCTTCTCCTTGTTTGCGCCGCCCAAGCCACACCAACCCTCCAAGTTGCCGCACACCAAAGAAGAAAGGAGAGGAGAGGAAAAGAGAAGGAAGAGAGGTTTCCTTCTTCTTCCCTAAGTGCCAAACCAAGCCCTCTCCCTTGCTTCTAGTCGGCACCGCCCAACCCTAGGAGAGAGAGAGGAAGAGAGAAAATAATAGAGAGGCTTAGGGTATGCCTTGGTCTCATGACTCATGAGGTATATATAGGCTACAATAGAGACCATGAGGAGGAGTTGGGTCTTGGCCTCCTAATGGATCAAAGCGCGATCCATTAATGATAATCCAATCCACTAAAGGATTATCATTGCACTACCTCACCAACCCCCATAATTAATTATGGGCTCCATCATATTATGAGTATAAATTCTCCCCATGTTTAAGATCTCAAATGTCCATTAATTTAATAAATTACTGACAATTTAATTAATTAATATCTAACTCCGTACCACTCAACCTTATCATCATGTCGGACCAAGTCCACCTGCAGGATTTAACATGATGAACTTTATAAGCTCCTCAAGGGGACATCATCATCCTAACGCATTAGGTTTCCTTCTATAATCAATGACACACCATGTAAATAATACTATTTCCTAATTTACCGGGCCTATTGATTTAACAAATAAATCTCGCCCACTCGTAAATTAAAGAAATAGATATTAAGTACATGTGTCCGTTATTATATCGGGATTAAGAGCATGTACACCATAATATCTAAGGTCTTATTCAATTATATAGTCAGTATAAATTGAATCACCTCTATATCAGTTCTGCTCAATACACACAAAGTGTACTAGTGTAATTCTATGATCAAGATAGACCAATATCAAATTACACTACAACCATTCCGATGTGATCCCGGGCCAGCTTACGTGTGATCTGGTCTGGCAGCCTGGCGCCCAGCCAGAAGGGAGGTGGTTAGTGAGCTGAACGACCCGTTAGATAGGAGGCCAGTGGGCTGAGGCCTCTGGGATTCAGCGTCGCAGCCCACATAATCCTCCCCTAAGTCAAATGGTTTAAGATTCATCCAGGCTCGGCTTCCCGTTGACGCATGGAAGCCTACATTCCGGGAATGAGCCCAAGCCGAAGGAGATGATACTCAGTGCCCCAGTCGGCACCCTCATAGGCTCTCAGCCGGCCTCGTTACTCAGTGCCCCAGTCGGCACCCTCATAGGCTCTTAGCCGGCCTCGTTACTTAGTGCCCCAGTCGGCACCCTCATAGGCCCTCAGCCGACCTCGTTACTCAGTGCCCCAGTCGGCACCCTCATAGGCTCTCAGCCGGCCTCGTTACTCAGTGCCCCAGTCGGCACCCTCATAGGCCCTCAGCCGGCCTCGTTACTCAGTATCCCAGTCGGCACCCTCATAGGCCCTCAGCCGGCCTCGTTACTCAGTGCCCTAGTCGGCACAACCACTCCCTGACACTGGACTACCAGCAGTTGTACGGGGTTGGCACAGGACCTTGGTCATCCTGGTCCCTAGTGGCGGATATCTCGCTGAGGTACTGATCCGCCTGCTACACCTTATCCCCCGTACCCCGACCACATGCTTCGGTGACAGGTCGAGCGGCGTCCAACGGCGCCAACCCTTAAGTTGATAGTGTCTCTTTCCTTAATACAGCATGTGCCACTTTACCCTGCCACCCTGGGCATGCATTACCCTACCCTCTCTATGCGACGACAAGTGGCAGGCGGGGCAGAACCTGTCAGCTTCCTCGGCTACATATACCTCACACTCCGCACTTCCCCAGGTATGCGCGATAGTGCAATTTTCATACTGTTCTATTGTCTTCCATCGCCACCGTCGTGTACTGACTTGACCGTCGGAGTGCCTGGCCGGGGACTTTTCCCGGCGGGTTCTAACGGTCTCTGCCTCGCAGGTTGGAAGCGATCCAGCTCGTCACGCCACACCAGCGACCTCGCCCTTCCTGGAGACTCACTCAGCTGTAAGGGCGTCCTACTCACTTCGTGACAGGATTAAATTTGGCGCTAGAAGGAGGGACACCAGCAGCCTGGTCAGAAGTGAAGATGGCTGACCCTTATCAGGTGAATGTGGATGTCTCTCGTGAGGAGTACGAGGTACTCATGGCTACACGAGCTCGACAGAGGGCCTCTCAAAGGCTCTCCCAAGCTGCCAGCCAAGGGCCTCAGGGCCTAGAGCCAGTTGCACGTCGCATCTCGGGAGGACAAGGCAGGCTTGCTGTGCCCGAGGGTGGTCTCGTACCTCCCCCTGCGGTTGTCCCCCAGGAGCAAGTCGGCGAGGTCCACTCGGTGTTAGTAGAGGTCTCAGTTTCTAATCCGGTGCGTGGGAGGCGACCGGATAAGGGAAAAGCTCCGGCTGACCCTGCTTCGACCACGCAAGTACGTAGTCCTTTCGCTCCCTGTATCTTGGAGGATCCCGTGCCTCTTCACCTTCGTTTCTTCACCGTCCCCGAGTACGTGGGGACCACGGATCCAGAGGAGCACCTGATGAAGTTTGAGAGTGCTGCTATGCTTCAGTAATATCCGGAAGGTGTTAAGTATCGAGCCTTCCTGACCACGCTTTCTGGCGCAGCCCAAAGGTGGTTCGACCGACTCCCCGACGGGTCGGTCACGAGCTTTGAAAATTTCAAGAGGGTGTTCCTGCAGCACTTCGCTAGCAGCCGGCGGCACCACAAAATGAGTCTCAACCTGTTCGCCCTGAAACATGGGCCGAAGGAAACCCTTAAGTCTTACATCCGAAGGTTCAACGAGTTGGCGATGGATGTGCTGACTGCCACTTAGGAAGTTAAGGTCAGTGCGTTCTCCCAGGGTCTGCAGGAGGGAGAGTTTTTTTCGCTCGCTGATCAGGAAGCCCAGGAGGACTTCGACAGTCTTCTGGGCAAGGCTGACAAATATATTAACGTCGAAGAAGCGCAAGCGGCTCGACGCAAGGAGTCGGTGGCCCTGGCGCCTCCTCCTCCCGCTCACGGTGTGATAAGCACCATTTTATTGATTATTTTAATTGCTAAAATCCATGTTTGACCCATGTTTTTATTGCTTAATTGTGAAATTGCCCTAGGTTTTAGAACTTACCTTTATTTTGGACTTAATTGCAAAATTGTATTAAATTGGATTAATTGGCCACTAAATTTTGGATTTATTTTTGTAGGCACCAAAGGTTCAAGGACTTAGGGCATATTGGGTCAAACTTGAGTCAGAAGTGACACGGATCCGATTATCAAGCCTACGATTAATCCGGGCCGTCCGATTCAAGAGCGGCTAGATCTAAGCCATCCGGGACGATCTGAAGCAATCTGAGCTAGGGTTAGGGTTGATCAAGCTCTATGATCAAGATCTGAAGGTTTCATCCCAATCAGAGCTAAATCAACCGTTGGATCAAGCAAGGAGGGCTCTAGAGCGTCCATTCACAGATAGAGTTGATCTGGACCATCCGTTGCATATCTGGAGGATCCGAGCTACCACGAGGCAGATCGTGACCCCAGATCATCATCATAAAAGTTTGGCTCAAATCAGACCAAGATCTACCGTTGGATTTCATCAAATCAATCACAGCCGTCCATTATTTCCTATTTAATCAGAAACGCTGCCCAGCTTCTCCTCGTCGCGTCTCCGCCGCTGTTCATCTTCTTCTTCAGTTTCTTCTCGTTTCTTAGCTAGATTTCTTCATCAAGGAGGCGCGATCCCTCAATTCCATCATCAACGCAAGAGTTAGGTCAGTGAAGAGAGCTCTTAGTGAGGTTTCCGATTGATTTTCTATTCAATAGCAAGCTGCGCGAGGTCTCGGCAGAATTGCTATCCGATTCAACGAACTCAGCTGTGCTCCACTTCCACTGCATCCGAGCTGACCAGAGGGGTTCCCTAGAAGGTTTCGGACACTCCCTAATCCCAATCGCGAGCCACCACAGCGAGTTTGATGAAATTGGAAGCTGATTTCAGTTTGGGCAGTGAGCTGATCAGATTCGGTAGCATAGGCGATTTTCGCTGATTTGCGGAGCTTGCGGGTCCGAGGTTCTCCCTTGATTGACGACCAAGGAGCTCTTGAGTTGAGGAATGGTTGAGGAGTAGCTTAGATCTTTAATTTCCATGCTCTGTAGCTGTAATTTCTTACTCTGCACTGTCTGTTTCTGCAATTTAGTTTTCAGCTGTCCTAGTTGTAATTCTGAATTGTTTAGCTGCATTAGGATTTAATCCTTAGGGCTAAGTAGTTTAAGAGCTAGTTCAGATGACAATTAGATTCAATTTCAGTAGTTTGTAGTTTAATTTCTTGCGTGCCAACTTCTAGCTAGCGTGCCAAGTTTCTTTGCTGCAAATTAGCTTTAGTTCCGAATTCCTTAGCTTATCTCGCACTTAGTGTGTTAATTTAGTTGAACTAAGTTGTTCATTTTTAGCCTCAGTTTCTAGTTTTGTTTAGCTTAGTGATTCAGCATTTCATTTCTGTTTATTTGCGCAATAAATTCTGTTTTCAGTTTGTTTGAATTCCTGCAGTTGATTTCTGAAATCCCTACTCATTCCTGCTTCAGTTTGATTCTGAGTTAATATCAGTTGTTTACAACAGCTGATTCAATTGCCATAATGTGCATTCGGATTGTGTCTGAATTGCCATCACTATTCTTGCAAACCAATTTCAGTCCTGAACCCTTGCTTCATCCCAACTCTGCATTGTGTATCAAGCTGCAAGTTAGCTAAATTTCTGAACGTTAACTCCCATTTCTGTCAGTTTGTTTGGTTACAACTTCTGAAGTTTGAAACAAGTAGAGTTAGTTCTTTCTAAACCTTTTTGAAAACTAGATCGTCCACTTGCATTTAGTCAGCTTGATGTTCTTGCATTTAACTCATGCGACAAGCTGAAGTAATTTTGCATCAGTTTCAAATGCTGAATTCTTCCTTGTATTTCTGCATTTCTGCATATGTCTTTGTAAGTTCACTTCATGCTTAGCCTTGTATTTGAGTGATCCAAGGTTGGTTCGAATTACCAAACTGATTTGGTCAGTGTAACCTCAGAATTGGCAGTTTATCAACTCGGTATTCAGCAGCAGCTCTTGGCACAAAAGTAGCAATTTTGGCACAGATGTTGTCCCCTGCGTATCAAGCATGATTGGCAATGTTTGTACCAGTTTAGCTTTACATTAGAGCTCCTTTGCAATGGAATTCAGTGATTATGTTTGACCTTGCATCCATTGTTTCAGCATTCGAATTTTTGAGGTGTTAACTTCAAATCTGCAACTCTGCACCTTATTTCTGCATCAGTTGATTTAGAATTCTGCAGTCCGGCCAATTGCTGCCATTTCTTCCTTCAAGCTTCAGCAATGATTCTGTCTTGATCAGTTTTAAACTCATTGACAGATTTAGGATTTTTTTTTTTAATTTGGTTGCTGTTAGTATCAAGTGGAGTTTTGGCATAAATCTTGTATCAGTTTGTTAATAGATTGCTATTCATTTGGTTGGTTTTGATTCACAAATCCTGAAGTTGAACACAAGGTGTGATGAGCATTGCATTTTGTATCAGTTTAATTTCTAAAGGTTGAAAACTTGCATTAGTTGACTTAATTGTCCATTGCTTGAGTTATTAATTGCCATCACCTTGTTTTGTTCATTGATGTAAGTTTTCTTTATTTCCATTGTGATTTCATTCTTGATTGCAACCCAGAACCCAGATTTTAATTGAAACCCAAATTCACAAACGACACACAAATACGAGCTAGAATCGAACAACGTCAACTAGCCCCGAGAAAAATACGACCTGTGGCCCCTATATTACATTTTCATACTTTTGATTGTAAAAGGGTTTCCAGCATTCATTTATAAATTCTAAATTTGAAGCCCACATTCGTGACACATAGTTTGGGCTCGTCAAATTTTTGGCGCCGTTGCCGGGGAAGCAACTAGTTGATTTGTTTGATTTTTGCTTGTATACTTTTAGACATATCATTGGGTTCTATTTTTTGTTGCTTATTCTTTTGTATACGGTTGCTGCCATTTTTCTTGTTTGTTTTGTGACAGGGCTGCAAATTCAAAATGGGGTCAAAACAGATAGAAGAGGCATTGGAGGAGTTAAAAAATGTGTTAAAGGGGTTGGACTACCAACTAGAACGTAAAGCTCAGTCATCTACTTATCAGAAGCTACCTCAGCCACAATTTCAGCCTCTCCAGCAATTTCAGCAGCTAAATCAAGAATTCCAACAGCCCTATTGGAATTTTCAGCAACCAAATCAGTTTTTTCAGCCACAAGATCAACCATCATTTCAAAATTTTCAACCAAATCAGTATTTTCAGAACGGGCAGCCACCATTTCAGAGCTATCAGCCCCAATTTGAGCAACCATATCAGTTTTGTCAGCCTCAAATTCAGCCACCACAATAATTCCAACAATTTTAGCAAGAATTTCAGCATTTTAACCAAAATTTCCAGCACCCTTTTGAAAATTTTCAGCATGGAAATAATCAATTTCAACCTCAATTTCAGCCATAAAAATCAAGGGCAGCAAGGCTTGCAATCATTTCCAGTTTTTCCAGCTCAAAACCAACAAAACTTTCAGCCAACACAGCCCTTGAATCAAAATTTCCAGCCCTACGGTCAGGGGTTTCAAGGGCAGAATTTTCAGCCCTCGCCACCTAATTTTTCAGCTCAAACTCAGAACTTTCAAGGCTGCATTTCCCAGCAAAATTTTTCAGCATATCAGCCCTCTAATCAGTTCTTTAATCAGCCCCAACAGTCATGTTTTCAAGGATCTCAGCATGCTCAACCATTTCACCCTACTTCATCCTTTCCAAATCAATCATGGTGCTTTGCTAATCAAGGAGGTTATGGGAATTCTAGTGCAGGAAATATGCAACAACAAAGGTTGGAGGAGATAGTTCAACAAGTTTTACTATATCAACAACAAGAGAAACAAAGGCAAGCCCAAAAATCAGAACAATCCCCCGGAGTTGGTTTTATATCAGTTCAAGGTGACCCTAGCGCATGGCCAAGTCCTTCTTCAAGTAATCTTGCAAATTTGATAGAAGAAGAAGATGACGTACTCATCAAATATTGGGCACCTACAGCATGCATCCCTCCGGAGATTTCTACTCAAAATTCATTTTCAAAATTTTCAGCTCCAGAAGAAGAAACTGAAGCTCCACAGGACCATTCTAGACTTTTATTTTCTGATGATAGCATTATTGATGGTCCTAATTTTTCTGATACTGTTGCTGCAGATATTACAGGAGAAACTTGCATAGAGGATGATTCCATAGGTGTAGGGGATTGCACTAAGCCCCAGGGACCATCACAGTCAGAAGATGAACCAGAAAGTGTAGGGACTTGCATGGTGGAAGCAAGCACCCAAGGATCACCAGTTGATTGTCCACCAGAGCCTGAGGCTGAAGAGGAGCATGTACATGACCAGGAGGAGACCACAGATACATCCACTATTATAGAACCTTCAGGTATTATCCACCACGCTCAGGTAAGTATTTCTCCCCTTTCTTCAGAAAAATGCAGTGAGGTACCTAGTGTTGATTTTATTGATTCTGATGAGTTTATTGATATACCTTGTGTAGAAATTATTTGTGAAAATCCAATAGAGGTACCAAACATTGATTTCATTGCTCGTACTGCAGTACTTGATACATCTCTTGTAGATATGGGTGGTGAAATAATTTTAGAGGCACCCATAATTGATGTTGTTTTCTATGATGAATCTTTTGATACATCTTTTGTGGATATGGATAGTGAAAAATTTTTAGAAGTGCCTGAAATTGATGTTATTTATTTTGATAAGTCTCTTGCTATATCTTATGCTGAGGTTGAATGTGAGAAACTCATAGAAATATCTGAGATTGATTTGATTGGCTGTGATACATTGCTTGATACACCCTTGATTGAAAATAATTGTGAAATTTCTATTGATGAGCCAGAAATTGATTTCTTTATTTGTGATGAGTATCTGGATGCAAATTTTATAGAACATGATTTTGAAATTTTCATTGAGATACCAGAATTTGATTTAATTGGACATGATGCAGTTTTGGATTCATTTAATGCAGAGACTGAATTTATATCATTTCTTTCTAACCCTGAACACTTGAGAGAGGTATTGCATTGTTTTGCAGGGTCCAGAAGACTTCAGGAGTGGGTACTCCAACTGAACAGACTTCAGCCTCCTGGAAGGACTTCTGAAGGGCATCAAGAAGGAGGAGATGATCTGACTTTAATTAAAAGCACTCCATCCCTTGAATGACTCTTGAACCTGAATCGCCTTAGACCACCTGAACAAATTTTGTAAAGTTCAAGTGTGGGGGAGCCGAATTCTCCAGCTACCCATGTTCCTCCACTACCAAGATGGAGGCTACTTTGGATCGACTCCGTCCACCAGAATAAAGGGAGTTTGATTTTTCTTGTATTTTCTTTATTTCATTTTCATTTTCATGCTTCCTAGAATTAGAATTTTCCTTTGAACTGAGTCCTTGTAAATAAATGCATGTTATTTCTTTTGTCACTTTTTCTTGCATGAGAGAAATAAAAGTATCCCTCTAGGTTATCTCCATAGCATTTTAGAGTCTTTTGAAAATAAATTAAATTTGGTTGTTAAGACTTAAGGTTTGAGCTAATGGATGAATTCTTGGATGCTTGAGTACTACTTGGTTTAGATTCTTAATTGAGAACTTGGGATGAATTATTTTTACCTAGTAGAATTAGCCTTATTTTGTGACACACCTATGTTATTGTGCTCTAGAACTTGCTTAGGTTCTTTCAAAACCATATTTCAATGATTGGATCACACCTATAGAGGCTAATCCATTTGTTTTCCTTTCCATATCAATTTTTAGCAATAATCATGTTTATTCCTATTTTCCTTACTTATTTCTTCTCTTACCTCACTTTTCTTTGGACTTGTGTTTGATATGTTTCTAATGCTATTTTGCCCGAGACAGACAAAGATTCAAGTGTGGGGAGTGACTAAGTTTTGGATGCATTTCAACTCGAATTTTTTTTTTTTCCAATTTGAAGCCAAAATGTGCCAATGATTGAGTTTGGTATCAAGATCAAGCAAGAAGAAGTAGTTAAGGAAACAAAAATTGAAGCATCTAGATTCTTGTTCATCATTTGAAGATCCAATGAAAACAAATGGCATGCAACATAAAAATCTGCAATGAATGAAGAAAGGGAATGGCACATAAATGAAGAAAAACTTGTGCCAAGTGAAGCCGGATTTAGTTAGGTTGTCTTGACAGAATTAAATGGCAAGTCCAACCATTAGAAAGTCTGAAGGGAAGCAAGGAACAAATCAGATTCAAGAAGAAAAAATTCTGGTGCAATACAAGAAAAAAAAATCTGTGCCAAGTGAGAAAACTGGGCCAAAGCTTCAAGTAGAGATCATGTTTATTAATCTTACACATGATCAGAGAGTGCCAGTTCTGAAATCAATTGACTGCTGTGAAAAAGAAAAAAAATTTCAGAAACAAACTAATGCAGAAACATATGAAGGCAGATGCAAAAACAGGAAATGGAAACTCCTTGGAAGCTCACGCAGAGTAAAAACAACAACAAACACAAATCTGTTTTGGTCGGATGGATAGCATGTTCTGATCAGAATGCATTGGATTGCAGCTGCCCTTTGCTGTAGAAATCAGAACACATATTGCTGGAAGCTGAAATGCAGCTGTGCCTTGCTGGAATAAATCAGAAATTTGTTTGTAAAGCTGAATTGCATGGATATAAACTGAATTGAGATGCAAGGATGCTGAGATCAGATAAATCTGAAACCAAGCAAATCTAGATCATTGCAGAGCAAATCAGTGCCAAAAACAGAGGAAGAAATGAAATGAAAAAAAAAATCAGTAGATGCTAGAGAGGAAGTTTGTGCCAACTCAAATCTGAGATTGAGTTTTTAAGGATATGGATCACGGCAGTAGGTATAGAATGTAGCAACAAGTGTGGAGTGCATCCCAACCTGATCAGAACAAGATTGAATTTCAATTCAGAGCAGAGAAAAGAAAAAAAAAGAAAAAAAAAAAAGAGAAAGCAGTTTGAAAAAAAAAATGAAAAGAAACCAAGTGGACACAATTGAGTTGGCATTTGAAAATCATTGAAGTTCTTGATCCGAATTAAAAGCTTTGCTCCACTACAAATCTGACCTTGCTAGAGGATAAGAGAAGAGAGAAAAATCAGAAAAGAGAAGAAAGAAACAAAATGACACACAAAAGGAAGAGTTGGCACATTGAAACCAAGAAAGGGTTTTTCATCCAAACCAAAGGAATTTATTCAAGTTTCACTCACCCATACTTTTGATATTATTAGAGGACTGTCAAGATGGGGCAAAGCACATTGGAAATATTTTAGAACAACCAAGTCTTCCACTCCATCAATTAAATTTCAATTTTCTTAGTCTTTATTTCATTTCTCACCATTTTTCATGTTTTCCTTTGTTTTTATAGTTGTTGATCCTAATCATGAATAATGGTGGAGAAGTAGATAATAAGCAAGCCTATGGTAGTGCAAGAAGCATGTGTGTATGAGTGAGC
>JAGFNQ010010412.1:0-150785 GCA_024364735.1 Boesenbergia rotunda | reverse complement strand
TTTTACATAATTATTTCTGGGCCCCTCGGAAAATTATCTAGACATGCTCAATATTTTAAGAAAATATTAAGAGAATTTTCCGGGTCGTTACACGGTTGGCATCAGGTAAATTCTCCCGAGAGGAGTAGGTGAGGACGCGTTCCCCGTCGAGGGAACAGTAGGCGTCGGTTCGACCTAGGGTTCCATTTTGGAGGCCCAAAGTCAGAACCAAGACAGCTAAGGCTGTATAAAAATTAATATGTTACTGCTTTTTGGACTAACCCTAGATGCAGGACCGAAGGACTGAGTGTCTGCAGCTCAGAGAGCCTCAAAGGAGTGAGGCAGAAGCTGAGCAGGGCGCCCCGGATGTTCCGGGTGCCCCCAAGGTGAAGACCAACCAGCAGGAGCAAAAACCGCGTCGATAGTTGACTGTCGGGGCGCCCCGGATGCTCCGGGCGCTCCCATCGCGCGGGCGCCCCGCATGCTGCGGGCGCCCCAGCACCAACTGTCGAAGCGGCTCCCCTCGAAGCCAAGAGATGAGAGCTTGACTCGGTCAATACGGGCGCCCCAAGTGCTCCAGGCACCCCGGTCAAAGCTGATCCCGAATTCGAAGAGATCAGAAGCTGACCGAGCAAATGGTGGATCGACCGACACGTGGGGGGGGGGCCCGACATTCCGGGCGCCCCCAGGGCTATATAAAGGGCCCTCGACCCCAAGGCTCAACCCAACAATTTCAGTCAACGCTTCTACGCTCTTCTGCTCCCGCGCTCTGCTCCAGAAACCTCCCGACACGAGACTCAAGCGCCGACGACGTCCAACTGCTCCGAAAATACCATCTACTCCGGACGTCGGTAAAGAAGAGTTGATTTTTAATTTACTACACTTATTCTGTAATCAATTTTTGTAAACTGCTTTTGCGCCTCATATAGAATTGCCCAAAGTAAACGATCAATGATCGTGGGCCTTGGAGTAGGAGTCGACCTAGGCTCCGAACCAAGTAAAAATCACTGTGTTTGCATGTTTTATTTTTTATCTTCCGCTGTGCAAATTCTCTATCTTAAATCCGAACGCTTTTCGATATTCACCCCCCCCTCTATCGGTTCTCTTGATCCAACAAAAAGAACCTTCGAAGATGAATCAAACATATCTTTGGCATCTAAGACTTGGTCATATTAACCTTAGTAGGATTCAAAGGTTGATAGTCGATGGCCCCTTGGGTTCATTGGTGGTGGAAGACTTCCCAACCTGTGAATCTTGCTTGGAAGGTAAGATGACCAAGAGGCCTTTCAAGGCCAAGGGGTATAGAGCCAAAGATGTGTTGGAATTAGTTCATTCTGATTTGTGTGGTCGTATGTCTATCCAAGCTAGAGGTGATTTTGAATATTTCGTCTCTTTTATAGACAATTATTCAAGGTATGGATACATTTACTTGATGCGCCGCAAGTTTGAATGCTTTGATAAGTTCAAAGTGTTGGGTTCTCCCGGCACAAAACAATAAAAACGCAGCAGAAACAAGAATCCACGAGCGATCCATGCGAAAGAAAAACTCGTACAAAGCTATCTATATAATAGATTTATCTACTGTTTATACCTTTGAAGCGTACCCTTCGGTTATCCCGCTCGTCCAAGATGCGCCGGATCTCTTGCACGTTCAAGCGTCCGTGCCTCTATTCGTATCAACACGGACACAATCTCTCAACTTCGGGAGAACTACCTTAGTTGTGGTAGCAACTTGAGGTAGCTCAAAAACACCAAGAACCTTACAATAAGGTTTCGGCCAATAGTGGAGGAGAGGAAGAAGAGAGGAAGGGAAGGGTAAAAGCTAAGGCAAGAAGAAGACCACATCCAAAGTCACAACACCCTCTTTTATAATCATCCCATGAATATGAAGAGGTTTGTGTCTCTTTGGCTTCCCAATAAAGAGCACATCTTTTCATGTGGCTCTTCATTTTTTCCCAAGAAAGAAAAGAATCTTTTCATCCAATGAAAAGAGACTTTTCTCTTTCCTCCATGCAACTGCGACCAGGCCTCTCGGGCTTCCAACTTGGTCTCCCGACCAAGTCTCCCGAGTAGCGAGCTCCTGACCCAGTCTGCCGAGCTCCGACCCAGTTTGCCGAGTGCCGACCTGATCCGCCGAGCTCCGACTCGGTCCGCCGAGCTCTGACTCAGCACGCCGAGCTCCGACTCGGTCTCTCTCGAGTTCCCAACTCGATCCCCCGGAACTAACCTCCCGAGTTCCCAACTCGGGCTCAGGTCTCCCGAGTTCCCAACTCGGGCTCAGGTCTCCCGAGTTCCCAACTCGGGCTCAGATCTCCCGAGTTTCCAACTCGGGCTCAGATCTGCCGATCAGCTTTCCCGAAGCATTGTGTCCTTTGTGTGTGATCCAATAGGTTCTCGTGACGTTGGCAATGCACCTAAACACTTTAGACACATAAGCAATGAGCGGCATCTAGCAATGCATCATTGCTACCTAAGTAATAAGAAAAAGTCGAGATCCGACTAAACCTCTGTGACTAAGATAGTGTATGACCTTGTCCTTCTATCCTTGATATCTAGATTGACCAATGAGGCATAGACCGTGCCATCCTCAATAAATCTTGTGTTTCTTGATCCCCGAGTAGACTCACTCAAACAAATGAGATCAATATCTCATATTGACTCATTTGAGCATGACCATGCATTTTAGTAGTCCTACTCGATCAAGGGGCCCACAGATATTACTCCTGTTATATGGGAGGGATAGATCTCATCTACATCACTCACATCCCTCCGCATAATTCATTACATACCCAGTGATCGCCTTTATAGTCCACCCTGTTACGGGTGACGTTTGACGATACCAAAGTACATAACTCCTTATGTAGGGAACTGTAGTGACTTCAGGTCTAAGGACTATTCATACTAATAGTCACATGAGAAAGTCTATGACACTCATATAACAATCTATGAAACTTTCTCATGGTGGGTCATTCAGTACACATTCTCCAATGTATGCCCATGTGTCAACTTGATATCATATATCCATGACTTGTGAGCTCAAGTCATCAGTTGATCTACATGCTAGTCTCCATGCATCAATATTGTCCCTGAATAATTGATGCTTGACTAGGAATAATTTAGTGTAGTGTTCTCTGTTGGGACCGGGTGCATGTTGACAAGGATACGGGCTCGTAAAATTTTAAATTTTTACGTGCAGCGGAAGAATTAGCATAAAATAATTTCTTAAATTAATTTAACCACGTATCTAGCATGCAACCTTATGATGTGTGGACATAATCATAAATTAAAACTTTGCGAAAAAGTAAACTAATTTACTAAGTACCTCGCGTAACTCGAAGTAAGGGACGAGATCCAACCGTAGCGGCCCTTGGAAGCTCCGCCTCTATTCGCGTCCACGCCGAGTTCTCTTCGGGATGACTTCGCAAAGTCACGAGTTTTGTGCCGACGAGAACTACTAGATTCTCTAAAGGCACAACTAGAAGAACAAGAGAAAAGAATGGAAACTAACCAACAAGAGTCGGAATCCAAATTCCGGGAAGGAAGGAGATGCGATCCACTTCTTCTTCTTCTTGGTTGGCTTCTCCTTGGTGTTGATGGCTCACGGCAATCCTTGGAGAAGAAGATGCGCCGGCCCTAGGTGAAGGAGGCGCCGGCCCTAAGGCTCAAGAAGGGCGCTGACCCTAATGCTCAAGGAGGGCGCCGGCCCTAAGGGGAAGAGAGGGAGAAGGAGAATAAGAGAGAGAGAGAGAGGATGCTTCTAATCTCTTGATTACTCAATTGGAATTAAGGGCTTGCCTTTGGTTCCTTTATATAGTAGCATCTCCCTTGCCAAGTCTCCCTCTTAACGGAATTTTCATAACAAATTTATCCTATAAATTCTCTTATGAATTATTCCGTTTAAACCAAGTTTTATTATAACTAATTTTATAATAAAACAAATACTTCTCTCTTTTAATTATGGAATAAAATTTGTATAAAATTTTCTTATTATGGATAAATCAATTCATAATTGATTTTATAAATTAAAATTAAACCAATTCATGGTTCATTTTAATTTTCATAAAAAGAATAAATTTCTACAAATTTCTTTATAAATTTCTTTATATAAATTTCTTTATATATCAATTTATTTATCCATAATTTATAAAACAAATCGCGCTAGATTTATTTTATTAATTAAACCAATTAAATTGGTTTATTCCCCTTTTAATGGCTAGCCACAACAAAGGGGTTTGGCACCCTCTTTGGCCGACCAAACCGAGCCGAACCGATCGCGAATTAAACTCATTTAATTCGCCCAATAAGCCTTCAAAAGACTTAGCCATTTTTAGCTTCCATTGCGCTTCTGATAAATTCAGATTCGACTTATTTCTCTTGATCGGAAAATCCAATTTTCAACTCGTTTTAAATCCCTTGGATTACTCGTAGTGCGTGTGACTAAATAGGCTTTCGATTTATGTTGGTCGTCTATAATCAACTAATTATAGAACGATCATGAGTGGCACCTAGTAGTACATCATGACCCTCAATTAATCGAAAGATCAACGGTTGACCTCAGAAGTAATTCTGAAACCCTTCAGCAGCTCTAATGAATCGTGCCCCATTCCCTTCACCATCTTATACCCACTTGGTTCAGGACACGGTCTATTTGTGTCAGTCCCCACTAGGCTGACTACGTCACACCTAGCCCAAGTAGTGTCTTTCTCGTCCTTTGGATTTCTAATTACTCTCATGTTTTTAAGAGACTCATGCTCTAAACATGACATGCTCTGGCCAGAGGCTTTGAGTAACAATCCGACGATAGGCCTGGGTATACATCTCCTCGCAAGGAGTGGTGAATCCTTTGTAGGCTGTTCAAACATCTTCGGGCACTTGGGAGTATACCCAATCATCCTTGATCCACACCTCCTTGGAGATGCTTGCTTAAGATGTTAAAGTATAAGTCTCCATGACCAAGATGACTTGAACACCGCAAGTCAAAGGAACATTGCACTTAAGCTGCAGTAATAACTTCATTGACATATCTATATAGATTACCATGTGAAGTTTTACAGCTAGTCACTCCAATGAACTAGTTCCCTTAACTAGCATCCATGTTCATCTCCGGACATCCCAATGTCTCCAACCAGTGAGAATCAGCTGATTAGAGAATAACCATGCTAGTCTCAACAGAATTGATAGTGTCCGTTTTTATCAATTCATCGACTAGGGATATTTTCAATACTTCACATTTGCACATATAGAGATAATCACTAGTTGTGATCCCATCACAAATTCTCTTATGCTATGAATTGTATTGCGGACATTCAGTAGATGAGTTTAAGATGACAATCAAATACACTAACATGTATACTCAAATAGTGAATTATCATTTATTAAAACAAATGTTTACAATCATAAGGCGATTGCCTTAGGACCCTTCTCTCATATCACTAACATTCTCTACATTATCTCACTATCGATTCAACCAATCGATATAATGCAGATAGGAACCTACTACACAAGGACATTATTATACTTAGTTATTCGGCACAGAATACAAAGTAAGTATAATAACCAAACATGCTTTTATTAATAATAGAATACGATACAAAATGTCCCTAGTCAATCATCACATAATTGGCTTTAGGGCTCCTACTAACACAAAGAATTCAAGGTTGATGCGGAGAAACATCAAGGTAAAAGTATCAAGATACTACGATTTGATCGTGGTGGTAAGTACCTATTGGGAGAGTCTAGGACTTACTTGTTAGAGGCTGAGATTCAATCCCAATTGTCTGCACCCGGTATGCCCCAACTGAACGGTGTAGCAGAGCGAAGGAATATCTCTTATGGATTTGGTTAGATCGATGATGAGTTAGTCCGAGTTGTCAGATTCGTTCTGGGGATATGCTTTGGAAACGGCAGTATACATACTGAACTTGATACCATCTAAGTCAATACCCTATACTTCCACAAAATTATGGATTGAGTGAAAGCCTAGTCTGAGACATATTCGGATTTGGGATAGTCTAACACATGTACTGAAGGGAGATGCTGATAAGTTAGAATCTCGTACAGAGGTACGCTTGTTCGTAGGCTATCCTAGAGAAACGAAAGGTGGTTTATTCTATAGACCTAAAGATCAGAGGGTGATCGTTAGCTCGAATGCCCGATTTTTAGAGGAAGACTATGTGATGAACCATAAGCCCATGAGAAGAATTATTCTTAAGGAATTAAGAGGGGAAGTTTCGACTTTAGTACCAATGGTACAGGAGGACATACCACAAGGGACTGCACCGTGTGTCACAGAAGATACATAGGTGGTACCTCGTCGTAGTGGGAGGGTTGTTAGACAACCCGATAAAATCATGATCTTAGGAGAGTCTTCGGACTTGGTCCCTAGCGGACATGAACCTGATCCCTGGACCTATGACGAGACATTCCATGATAATGATGCGGTATCTTGGCAAAGGGCGATGAATTCAAAAATAGAATCTATGGATTCTAATCATGTCTGGGAGCTAGTAGAACCACCCAATGGTGTAAAAGTCATTGGATGCAAGTGGATCTACAAAAGAAAGAGAGGAGCAGACGGGAAGGTTGAGACCTTTAAAACTAGGTTTGTTGCGAAAGGGTGTACTCAAAAAGAGGGTATCAATTATGAGGAGACCTTTTCGCCGGTAGCCATGTTTAAGTCTATCCGGATTCTCTTATCTATTGACGCTCATATGAACTATGAGGTATGATAGATGAATGTCAAGACAGCTTTTCTTAACAGAAGTCTTGAGGAAAACATCTATATGAAGTAACAGAGGGATTCATTGCAAAGGGCAAAGAGAATCTTGTGTGCAAGCTTAATCGGTCCATTTATGGACTGAAGCAAGCTTTACGATCTTGGAACATCCGCTTTAATGAGGTAATTCAGTCATATGGATTTATTCAAAGTCCGGATGAGTCTTGTGTATATAAGAGATGTGACGGAAACGTAGTGGTATTTCTTGTACTATACATAGATGATATTTTGCTCATTGATAGCAATGTCAAAGTATTATCAGACGTAAAAGTATGGTTGTCAAAATAGTTTGATATGAAGGACTTGGGCGAAGCAGGCCACATACTTAGGATTAAGGTTATAAGGTATCGCAAGAAAAGGATGTTGTGCTTATCTCAAGCTTCATACATAGACACTGTCCTAGCTCGTTTTAGCATGAAAAACTCCAAGAAAGGTTTTCTACCTTTTAGGCATGAAGTTCCTCTATCTAAGGAGATGTGTTCTAAAATATCAAAGGAGATAGAGGAGATGAAGGCGGTTCCTTATGTTTCGACTGTAAGGAGCCTCATGTATGCTATGCTATATACGAGATCAGATATCTGCTTTGCCGTAGGCATGGTTAGTTGATATCAGAGTAATCCAGATCAGGGACATTGGACTACAGTAAAGCATATATTGAAGTACCTGAGAAGGACTAGGGATTATATGCTAGTTTACCCGGCAGATCAATTACTCCGTGTGGGTTATATGGATTTAGACTTCCAATCAGATAAGGATAAAAGTAAGTCTACCTCGGGGTATGTGTTACTTTAGGAGGTGGAGCTATAGTATGGAGGAGTGTCAAGCAGCAATGCGTGGCAGACTCCACCATGGAAGCCTCTGAGACGGCCAAAGAAGCTGTATGGCTCAGGAACTTCTTGATGAACTTGGATGTGATTCCTGGTTTGCCCAGATCTATCACAATTTATTGTGATAATAGTGTTGCAGTTGCAAACTCGAAGGAGCCACGAGCCCATAAAGCGAATAAACACATACAGCGCAAGTATCGTAAAGCGAGGAGAAGTTGTTGTCGCCAAGATTGCATCTGAGGACAACCTGGCGGATCCTTTCACTAAGGCCCTTCCGGCGAGAGCTTTTGATAGGCATGTGGAGGATATTGGAGTCAGATGTATGGCATTATGAGGACAACATAGTCTTTTAGTATAAGTGTGAGATTGTTAGGATGTATACTAAAAGCCTTGCTTTTATATAGACATCTACGTTTTGAAAGAGAATCACAAGATCACTGTTTGCATGTTTATATTAGTATGTGCATATTGTCTGATACTTTACATTGTAGATAACATGGTGTGTGGTGTGGCACAGAAGATCATGTTATCAGTTCCTTGTAAAGTATAAGTAGTGGCTCACAACCGAGATGGATTTGGACAAATCATCAGGATGCTTGTAGTGTAATTTGGTATTGGTTTATCTTGACTATAGAATTACACTAGTGCACTTTATGTGTATTGAGCAGAACCGACATAGAGGTGATTCAATTTATACTGACTTTATAATTAAATCAGATCTCAGTTATTATGGAGTATATGCTCTTAATCTCGATATAATAACGGGCACATGTACTTAATATTTATTTTTTTTATTTATCAATGGGCGAGATTTATGTGTTAAATCGATAGACCCGGTAAGTTGAGAAATAATATTATTTACATGGTTTGCTGTTGTTTATTGAAGGAAATCGTGTCCTGGTGAGTCAGGTTGATGATGTCCCCTTGAGGAGCTCATAAGGTTCATTATGTTAAATCCTGCAGGTGGACTTGGTTCGACATTATGATAAGGTTGAGTGGTAATTCAAAGAGTTAGATGTTAATTAATTAAATTGTCAGTAATTTAATTAATTAATGGACATTCAATATCTTTAGCACGGGGAGATACTTGTACTCATAATAGGTGGAACTCATATTTAAATATGGGAGTTGGTGAGGTAGATCAATGAAGATCCTTTAGTGGAATGGATCTTTATTAATGGATCGGGCGTTGATCCATTAGGTGGCCAAGACCCAACTCCTCCTCATGGTCCCTATTGTAACCCTATACATACCCATGGAGTCATGAGACCAAGGCATCCAATTGATCATATAACTCTAAGCCTCTCCTCTCTCTCCCTTTTCTCTCCTAGGGCACACCGGTGGTAATCGAACCTTTGGCTAACATCATCGAGGGGGTGGTAATGAAAGTCCTATGGAGGGATATCGTTTGCAGATATGACATTCCTCATAAGCTTGTATCAAACAACGGGAGACAGTTCTCTGGACGCAAGTTGAAGGAGTGGTGTGAAGGATTGGGCATTCGGCAGGCCTTCACCTTCGTCGCATACCCGCAGAGCAATGGACAAGCCGACGTAGTCAATCGGGAAATTCTACAAGGGCTCAAGATAAAGCTAGACCATATCGGAGGTAGTTGGGTCGAAGAACTTCCTAACATCCTGTGGTCTTACCGGACTACCCCGAAAGAAGGAACGGGCGAGAGCCCTTTCCAGCTAGTTTACGACGCTAAAGCTGTCATCCCGGTGGAGGTAGGGGAAGAGTCCACCCGACGATAACATTATCGCAAGGAAGATAACAACCAGGAGCGTTTGATTGATCTGGACCTCATCTCAGAGGTACGGGATAAAGCCGCAGCAAGGCTGGAGGCATATCGGAGAAGGATGCAGCTAGCCTACAACCGTCGAGTGATCGCCCGCAGCTTCGATGTGGGTGACCGAGTATGGAAGAGGATAAAACCGGTAGGTGACCTCGGGAAGTTAGAGCCGCAGTGGGACGACCCCTACATCGTCATAAAAAAACTTACAGGAGGTAGCTACTATTTGGAAGACGATAAAGACAAAAGATTGGAAAGACCCTGACATGCTAACCATCTCCGCCCTTACTGTACTCAGTGAGTCGTCGCGTAGGGCATTTCTTTGATGTATTTTTTACTTCTTCACTGCCTCACAGTGTAATCAATAAAAGGGGTGAACGGGATACCATTCAAAAAATGCTAAGTCTCCGTCTGTGATTAAATCCTACAGTCTCTCGGTGTGTAGACTTGGCCTTGGAGTTGTACATGCCCGGCCAAGAGCTGTGTAACACCCAATAATTTTCTGGTATTATTAGGGATTTTTAGGAATTTTTCTAGCATTTTTCGGAATATTATAGCATTTTTTTCGGATCAAAATAAAAAATATATATATAAGAGGTCGGGCGAGATTTGATCCCGCGACCTCTCCAGTTCATGGCTAAAGCAGAAACCAGCTGAGCTAGGGTATCAAGCACAGAAAAGGATGAAACGGAATAATGTTGTAGTGTAGTTAGGCCTTTTCATGAAGAGGTATTCAACTTCCACTTAAGTTGAGATTAATCCCCTCTTTGGGTGATTAGGGTCGGCGCAAATAGGGAGCAAGAGGGGCTGCGAAAACAGAGGAAACCAAGGATTCTTCTTCTTCTTCTCCTTCCCCTTTAGTAGAGAGAATCTAGGGTTTCTCCCTAGGGCCAAAGAGTGGAGGTTTCTCACAAGGAAGAAGAGAGGAGTTCTACGCTAGGTTTATATCTCGATTTAGTGAGTTTTCTTCAAGATAACGGTAAGTAGATCACTCACCTGCAATAGAAGTAGTTTCCGTTATGTAGTTTTTGATGTAGAACCTTGATTTTATGATCTAAGTGCATGTTTTAAGTTTATGCTAATTGCGTGTCTTAAGTTTATAAAGAGAACATGTTTATTAACCTAGAACTTGGTTTTAATTAAGTTTTGGTTGTGTGACCTAAGTGTGATAAGACTAAATTCTTGAAAAGTCCCAAAAATGAGTTTTGGGTTAAGGGTACGCAAGGTGCTCGATGAAAGTTCCAAGTAAGAAAGGTAAAGTTTCGTAGTGCAAAAAGTTATGCAAAAGGAAAGATAGCTTGATAATTATAAGCTTTATGACTAAGAAAGTATTTTACTTTTGTAAAGTGACATGTACCGGGCAAAAGAGAGGCCCACAGAAAGTTAGAAAGAAGCTCTAATAGGGTGCGGTGACTAGCTACCCCGAAACCTATTAGAGAAGCGCACAATTGGTACATTGATACCATGGTACAAATGTCAAGACCTAAAGAAAGTTAAATATTATTTTCAAGTATATAAGTATTTACAAGTGTTTTAGCTTTGAGTACATGTCTTTATTTCAATATAGTTCACATTGATACTTTGCAAGCATGATAAAGGGTAAGAGTAAAGAAGTTAGTGTTTTTAACGTATGAGCATGTTAAGTTTGCAAATGTTTTATGCAAGTAATGTTTTCATCATGATTGAGCATGATAAGTATATGTAAGTTTCCCATGTGCATGTATTTTGGAAGTAAGCATTCTTTGAAAAAAAAACATGTTTATCCCTTATCGTTGGATTTGTGAGTTAGGATTTACTTACAAAGCATTTTGCTTATTAGTTGCATTTCCTTCTATTGCAGACAAAGGTAAAGAAAAAGCATAAGTTAAGGAGGCGAAGGGACTTGCATTGATGTTCAGTGGCGGCGGAACCGTGGAAGAGATCTTTGGGCTAAGTCTTGTAGAACATGTGGTTTGGTGTTTTGAAGTGGTAGAATGAATGACCTTGTTTAAACTACGCATAGAAGTTAAGTTTGGTACAAACTCTAGAGTGTTTTGCTTATATTTTGATAGTTTTGTTAAATCTCGCAAAGATCCTAATTTCAAGTTAATGGATTCGTTTTGAGTTGCTAAAATGTTTATAAAACTAGTATAGAGTATAGAAATGGTGTTATGTCTTTGTATGGCTTGAAAGTATATGTTTGGTGGACTTTTGAAACAAGTTTTCAGGTCTGAAATGCAGGTTTTCAGGCGTGCTAGTCGACTGGTACAGGACCAGTCACCTGCCCTATTGAACAGTAGCTTCTGTTCGATGCACCAGGCGCCTGCCAAAAGATCAGTCGTCTGGTACCAGTCGACTGCTATATAGCAGTCGACTGCTACCATTAAAGAGAAGTTGTGTAGAGCAGCTGGTTAGTGCTTTAGTGTTACAACTAAGAGGTTTAGGGGTCAAATCCTTGCAAAGCTAATAAAACGAAAGTTGTTTTGTTTTTTTTGGAAAAAAAAAGAGAAGGAAGAAAAAAAAAAATTAGAGCGAGTTAAGGGAAGTCAAGTAGTAGTAACTTGAACCTAAAGTTTAGTAACGAAAGGTGGGTCGTCACAAGCTGATCAAAATCCTACAGCCTCTCGGTGTGTAGGCGTGTGTAGGCTTGGCCTCGGAGCTGTACACGCCCGACCAAGAGCTGATTAAACCCTACAGTCTCTCGGTGTGTATGCTTATCCTCGGAGTTGTACATGCCCGGCCAAGAGCTGAGCAAAATACTATAATCTCTCGATGTGTAGGCTTGGCCTCGGAGCTGCACACGCCCGACCAAGAGCTGATTAAAACCTACATCCTCTCGGTGTGTAGGCTTGACCTTGGAACTGTACATGCCTGGCCAAGAGCTGATCAAAATCCTACAGCCTCTCGGTGTGTAGGCTTGGCCTCGGAGCTGTGCATGCCCGTCCTCTCGGTGTGTAGGCTTGGCCTCAGAGCTGTACATGCCCGGCCAAGAGCTAATTAAATCCTACAACCTCTCGGTGTGTAGACTTGGCCAAGAGTCGATTAACCTAACGACCTCTTAGGGCCCAAGTTTTCCTCGGAGCCAAAATTCTAAGGGTAACATGAAATCGCTCTGAATATAAGAAGTTCAGCAATATTGACAATTAAGGATAAAACTGTAACACCCCAATTTTTCCCATATGTAATGTTATGAATTCATGAAACATTATTATGAAATATCATGATGGGCTTGGCTTAATGGGCTTTGATGTGGACTAGTGCAAAATGTGATAAAAAGAAAGTGTAGAAAGGAGGAAGCAAGGATCGAACCTTGAACCTCCTAGGTTTCGGCCACCCCCAAGGGGAAGGCCTTGGTTACTCCTTGATGCATGAGGAAACCCCTTGGAACTTAGGGTATATATATATGTTGTTTTCCCTTCATGTTGTGAGGACAAAAACTAGGGTTGAATACCCTATAAGGTTTCGGCCAAAGCATGAAGCAAAGAGGGTTTAGGTTGGATGATTATCCTATGATGTATCCATGCTAGTAGTGTAGACAAGGTGTTTGTATAAATGTTCGTGTGAATGTTTGATTTCAAAAACCCTAATTTCCCTTACCCTACACTTTCGGCCAACCCTAGAAGAATTAGGGTTTAGGGTGCATGATTATCCTATGATATATCCTATGTTTAATATGTTGCATGATATGTATGTGAGGTGTTTGTGGAAATATTTGTGTGAATGATGGATTTCAAAAACCCTAATTCCCCCTACCCTACACCATTCGGCCAACACCCTAAGGTTAGGGTTTGTGAAGGTTAAACTACCCTACGAGACATGATTATGTTTAGTAAGATGATATATATATGCATGTGATGTTTAAATGGAATGCTTGATTGGAAAACTTAATGTTCCCTAGCATGTGATATTCGGCCAAGGCATGAAACATTAGGGTGTAGGCTTGGCCTCAGAGCTGTACATGCCCGGCTAAGAGCTGATCAAAATCCTACAGCCTCTCGGTGTGTAGGATTGGCCTCGGAGCTGTGCATGCCCGTCCTCTCGGTGTGTAGGCTTGGCCTCAGAGCTGTACATGCCCGGCCAAGAGCTAATTAAATCCTCAGAGTATGATACATGATGTATATATATGACACTTGTATGGGATGTTTGATGTCAAAAACCTAAGCTACCCCTACCCTTGACTTTCGGCCAAACCCTAGGTTTAGGGTTAAGAAGAACTCAATTAACCCATGAAGCATGCTACCACTTCCTATGACATGAATATGATTTATGTGACCAATCTTGTCATATATAAAGTATGTTTAAGTGGTTGAAATATGATGTATATGTGAGCATGTCTTATAGCCCATAGGGTACCCTTAAGAATTACATGTGATGTGTATGATAAAATGCTTGAAAGGATACTCCACTAAGAATGGGATCAAGAGCACCCCTTATGTTGTGTGGTGTGTCCCTGTGGGATCAAGAGCACCCCTTATGTTGTGTGGTGTGTCCCTGTGGGATCAAGAGCACCCCTTATGTTGTGTGGTGTGTCCCTATGGGATCATGAGCACCCTTGAAGAGTGGTGTGTCCCTTGAGAGTGGATTTGGAGTACTCCTTAGCATATATGTAAAAGCATGATAAGTATTTTACTTTGGAAGTCGTGTACCCGACTCGGAAGGGGGTCGTTAAACAAATCCGGGGTGCATGTTAACTGAAGGTCATGGCTCCGGTAGGACGGAAGGGTCCTGCTCTAATAGGTTAGTGGCTCGCTACCCCAATTCATTAGGGAACACGCTTGATGTGGTACACAACTGGGCCCCTATATGATGTTGAAGTATTTTTAAGTAATACCTTTATGGAATTATTTTGAAAACATTTATTATATGTGAAGGGTATGCTTAAGATACTTTATACTGCTTGCTTAGAAACTTTGATATTTAGTATGCTATGATAAACTCATGCTTATGATCCATTATGTGTACATGCTGTATTCTTCTGTATGGATTTTGCGAGTAGGACAGGATCCTTACTAAGCATTTGTGCTTACTAGTTTATGTGTTGTCTTATGCTGCAGATAAGGATAAGGGACACTTAAACTAAAGGAAGAGGCAGGAGGGTTGAAGATATGTGGGGTGGTGGCTCGGGAAAGAAAGATTCTTATATCTACTTTACTATGCTTTTGTTAATGTTTCCTTGATAATGAATGTTAGTGATTACTCTTATACTTGACTAGGTTTGATTATGTTGTAAGTTGAACTCCTTGTGAACCTATCATATTGTAGGATAACTCTTGATTAAGATATTTCACCTGATGTTCTAGACTCCTTTAGACTCAATTTTATGAACTATTATTATGCATGGAAACCTATGACTATGCTTCTAAATGATGTTCTAGGATGTGAATTCATGATGCCTTGCAATGGAATGTATAACCTCACTATCATGATTTATGTGTTACTGAACTTACTATGCACCTACCATGTTCTAATGATTAAAGCATGATATTTGATTGGCATGCACTGACTAGTATGCTTAGCACTTGTAAATATCACTTGACAATTTAAACAAGCATGCTCAGTACTTAGTCCTTGCACTTCTGCTTTTCATTTTATATGTTAAAATTATATGAATGATTGTACGTAACCCCGCCCCGAGAGTAGATATAAGGGTGGGCGTTACAAAAACAACCATGCACTGGTCCTACGAAAGAAAGCAGAGAAGGAAGCAGACCGAGTGGTCCAGGAACAGCCAAGGAGTCTAGGCCTATGTCGGGGAATAGCCTACAAATCCCGCTTTGCTGGGGGCAGGTCGTCCCATATGCGCTGGATGGTTATCATGCGTATATCCGAGCTGGGTTTCAACAGCTGGTCCTCCTCCAGCTGACAGATCGCACCATAGAAGCCCTGTTTGAGGCGCTTATATGCTTGCACAGCCACCACCTCGACGTACTCCTCCGACTTCAAGAATTTAGCCTTGAACTCAACCTCGGTCCAGGCTAGTTGAGCTACGTGGTCACCCTGTTTCTGAAGTGTCCGGGCCTCAGCCTCTTCCTTGGCCGCCTTTAAAGTCGCCACCTCTCGGAGTAGGCCCACCTGAGCCTCCTGCACCTCCTAGAGTTTTTGGGTGGCAACAACAGCTTGTGCTTTAGCCTGGATCACCTGATCCTGGAGATCGGCCGCGTAAGAGCTTGACAACTCCAGGTCGTGGTCTCGCAAGGCCAGAAGCCGCTCGCGTTCCGCATCCCTGTCCTCTAAGACCTTCGCGGATTATAGGAGGTTAATTTGATCAGCCAAGTCCCCTGTGCGGGCCTGGAGGTGATCCGGCTCCCGTGAGAGCTCCTGTAGCTCCCCTTCAAGAGCTTGCTTCTTCTCGGAGTTGAGACGTTCGCGGAGTCTCTATCCATGCAGGGCATCCTCGGCCGATAATAGGGAGGCCAGATAATGGTCAACTTTCTCGCGAAGAGCCCGGCTGACCTCCACCTGCAGGAGTCCAGCCTCGCAAGCCCGGCCGGTCTCCACCTCGGCATCCACCACCACCCGGAGGTCTTCAGTAACCCCTCTGGAGCATAGCAAGCGACTGGTGGTTGTGCAGTTAGTGGCCACCTACGAGGCAGTTACAGACAGTTAAGTAACAGACTTTGAAGTAGAATGAAAAGCACACTAAGAACGCTTAATGCTAGTAGGGACTGATGTAGCATGTCCAAGTAGTGGGTTGACCCAGCTACCCGCCAGGGAATGACGGAAGCAGGAAAAATCCCCTCGGTAGGAGGCCTCGACTGACTGGGGGCATCCCGGGGGTCTGGGACAGTGTCTTCTGAGCTAGAAGAGCTCGGCGGCACCTCCGCAGTGACCCCCTTTATGCGGATGGACTGAGAACTGGCGATCGCTTTCTTCTTCGCCGAGGGAGCCTTCCGGTGAGAGCGGGGCTTCCCTGGGGACATCTCCTTGCCGCGAGGAATGACTAGAAGGTCGGTCGAAGGGGCCGTGGCATCGGTGACGGGAAGGGACGTAGCTGAGACGGGGGGAGGAGATCCTGCCCTGACGATCGGGGGTTGGGAAACTGCATCCTCGGAGGCGACCTAGCGCAGACCTTTCTTCAATCGTTTCAGAGGGCGATCCTGTTGGGTTTGCCACTCTCGACGTTTCTTTTCGGGCACAGGGATTGTGGAAGGCGTGGCAGACAGAGAAGATGTCTCTTTTTCCTGGGAAGCCTCCGCGGCAGTGGTAGGCGGCTCCCCTTTGAAGATCAGGGGCGACTCCATGGCGTCACTGTCTTGGTGGACCTTTGGCACTGCTGGGCCCGCCGACAGCTCTCCCTCCACTTTGCCACCCTCGGAGGGGACTCCTACGGGAGTCGAAGATACCAACCCTGGGATTAACGCCGTTTCGGTAGCCTGGTCCCACTTCTGGTGTTTATTCATTGCGAGAGAAAACATAATGGCGCCTGCAAGGTAAAAGGCGACAGGGCATCAGGCAGCATTAATCGGGGCACTGTACCAGGCGCACAACGACTTACGAAGGTTGGAGTTGAGGGGTGTAATCTTTGGACTAATTTCAGCCCGATAAAGGAGCTCCTCGCACTGCACCAACTGGAGTCCATGGAATTCCATCCTAGTCAGGATACTCTTAGCTCTCTGATATCCCGCATCCTGTTGGAAATCACCAAGCTCTGGGATAGGGGCAAGTTCTCCGTCCAGTGGATGTCGCTGAAAGGACGCTCGGGAAGCTGGATGTAGAAAAATCTTTCCTTCCACCCCTTGTGGGCGGAAGGAAGGCCTCCCAGAAATCTATGACCAGCACGAGCGGTGAAGCCAAATGCCCCGTGAGACCCAACAGAGGCAAAAAAGAAATAGAAGAATTGGGGGGGTCAGAAGAATGTCGAAAAGTTTGAAAAGAACGAGAGCCCCACTCATCTGAAGGAAGGTGTTCGGGGCCAGTTGTTGAAGCGGGATGCGGAAGTAATGGGCAACATTCATGAAATAAGGGTGGACAGGAAAGCGGAGCCTTAGTTCTAGTTGTCCCATGAAAAAGGTGTAAAAATCCTCACCGATGGTTACCGGCGATTGACCTGCGGTAGGGACCCTTACCTCCCAATCCGCCGGAATGCCATATTTTTGACAGGTAGCCTGGAGGGAGTCCGACTTAACCTTGGAAGAGATGGTCTCATACCACTCGGGACGAAATCCTAATTCTCTCAAGGAGCATTCGTCGGCGCCTGGAGACTTCTTTATCTTCACCGTCAGACCCAAGGGAAAAGAAGGAGGGAAGGACAGGTAAATAAGGAGGACTCTTGACGGCACTAGAGTAAGGCTGCCGCAAGGTGCTGTTGCACCCCCTTTTTTATAGGGACACGACACATCCCCCAAGGCAATAGAAGGCTAGCAGGTTGATAACATTAACGGGTTGTCTCGGGGATAGGCTAGCCCCCATCGCCGTCGCTTTGTGTGGCCCGCCGCATGCCGTAAAGCTAGGAAAAAGGCACATGGCGTTGTTGCATACGCTGAGCAATTGCGTTGCCTTGGCTGCCGCAAAGCTCGCAGGGGTATGAGACATATTCAAAAAGGCAGCCAGAGGCAATGGACTCGCGGGATATGTCTGAAGGTTCGGTTGAAACATAAGGAATGTGAAAGAGACCAGAGCGCAGCTTCTCCGTCACCACTGCAGTCCGATCAGTCAGCCACGCTTCCTTCGATCAGACTTGAAGGGAGGGATTTGTGATAGGGTTGAATGAGCCCTGACCAGGACGAGGAATGAAGAAGTTGCGCGACACAACAACGACGAATTGAGACAACCCCCCTTCCTGGGTCCCGAGACCCCCCGAGGGCGATGTGCCTGGGAAGGACAGCCGGGAGATCCCTCTCGGGAACACCCCGAGGGGGGGGGGTCGGGCTCCGAAAGCACCCCCGAGAGCACCTCGAGAACTGTGACCCTCGAAAATCCCGAGCCCACCTCGGGAGGTGGAATCCTCGCAATAATCGACCTCAGGTATTGACCTCCTCCCTTTTGGTACGGATAAGCTTCCCCGTTAGAAAAGGTCTTCGCGGCCCTTAAACGGCGTAACGGGTAGAAAGTCTAGTATTTTATTTCTCTTTACCATAATCACTCAATCATTTTTTAAAACTTAAATACTTTCCACACTTAATTTATTAGAATTTTACAAATTTAATTTTCATTTATATTTAATGCTTGATTGATCTGTCCAATTTTAATGGTAATATGTATTTGTACGGGTTTGTTTTGATTTCTACTAACTAATCTATGATTTTTTTTACCCCCGTCTTAATTTGGATGATCAAATTTATGTTAAAAGAGGAGAATGTAAAATACGACATAAAAAATATCATAAACAAAAATTAAAATGGAAAAAATCTCATAGAAAATTTTAAAAAATTTCAGAATTTTTCAGAATTTTTAAAAGTATTTGCGGGATAAATTGATGCAAGCTAAACTATTTTCGAATTAGTTAAAAAAAAATTTAATTTTCGATATATATATATATATATATATATATATATATATATATATATATATATATATATATATATATATATAAAATCTCTTTCGTTTCCTTTATTTTTGCTTCGTCTCGTGCCATAAACCGCCGCCACAAAGCCCTAACCTTCCGCCGACTCCCCACTTTTCCTCTCCTAATTCTCTTCGCAAACGCGTGACGCCATAGCGGACTTCTCTTCCCCCTCACATACGGCGATTATTATTGAGCGGTTCGCTGGCACCTCATCGTGAGATTGACACCGGTATCAAGTTGAAGGGCGGAGCTAACGAAACTCCACCATCTCGATCTTATCCATCAGCCACGGCCTTCTGTCTTCTAGCTGATCTCCTTGCTGCGCTCTCTTCAGGGGCATCTTCCGTTCCAATCCTGTTGAATTTGATTTAGACATCCTTTGGCATTGCATATTGTTAGTCTTTGCAGGTCCATTGTGTATTGCAAGCTTGCCTATTGGTTTGTTTCCAAGATTTTCTGGAGGAATAAAAAAAAAGCTCAAGCTGTAGATTTAATCTGTGATGGGCTTCAGATTTTAGCTATATATGTTCTTCTAGAAGAACTGTCTGCTTGATCAGGAGATCAAATAATCATGGTGAAGCTCTTTGTGCAACTTGTCAGACTGAGAAGATTCTGGTAGCTAATAGAAGAGCAATTGTTGTTAGATTGATTCGAACTGCACATGAAATGGGAATACCTTTTGTAGCTGTACACTCCACAATAGATCAGGAAGCTCTTCATGTGAGGGTAGCTGATGAAGTGTCTACATTGGTGAAGGTCCAACTTCCAAGCAATCAATCGTACTTGGCGGTTGAAAAGGTCCTAATGCCATCAAACATGGATGTACTATGTTACATCCTGGTTATGGCTTCCTGTCCGAGAATGCTACTTTTGTTGACACCTGCAAATAGCATGGCATCAACTTCTTCGGCTCCAATCCTCACAACATTCGAGTAATGGGGGATAAATCTATTACTAGGTAAACAATGAAAAATACAGGCATTCCTACGGTGCCTGGAAGTGAAGGATTGCTACGATCAACAGAGGATGTTGTGAAGCTTGCCAATGAAATTGGCTTTCCAGTCATGATCAAGTCAAATGTAGGTGGAGAAGGGCGTGGAATGTGCCTAGCTAAAGAACCAAAGGAGTTTGTGAAGTTGGTATAGCAAGCTAAGAGTGAGGCACAAGTTGCACTTGGAAATGATGGAGGTGGATTTTATTGGGCGAAATATATCCAGAATACAAGGCATATTGAGTTTTAGGATATTGATCAGTTACGTGTGTCCGATCGCAGGGGTTCTATTCGATATGCATATTTTATTTACGAGGTGGGTACTTCTTGCTTGCTTCTATAGTTTTATTTACCTTTAAATGTATGATTATTTATTTTTCCGAGTAAGTTGTTTTACCTTAAATTTAGTCTTCTTGTTTTTCCTGGTTGATACTTATTCTTGCTTGTCCTTTAAGTAGTAATTCAAAATTTTCAATTATACAGTCTCAACCCTTCCGATCTAAAAAAAAATTGTTTGTACGCGTTTACTTTAGAAATATTATGTGACCTATCTAGAATTTGGTTGACAGTAGATAAACCTTACTTAATAGATTAGTGCATGTTTATTTACTTTGATGTTGATTGTGTTTCGTATCGTATTGATTGCATGATTTTGATTTGAAAGAAGTTGTACATATTGGAGACATGCACTATAGCATTGTTTGCATGCCAACGACCATTACTTCTCTTGTGGTTGAGATTGATCGTCGGTTATATTTTCTGTTGTACCATGCTCAGAGTTGTGTGCAGACAGTTACACTCCCCAGATGTTTGGAGTTCCCACAAGTATTTTGGGATTTTATAGCTATAGGTATTACGGCTTATCATATAGGGCCACAAGTATTATGGCGTATCTGCATAGCCACAAATTTTGGTGCTTATATCTTGTCCATTTACCCAATATAGCGGTGGTTGGTGTGTGTACAGAGCAGGTCATCACATCATTTGCATATTATGCATCGTGTATTTGCTTGTGTTTGGTACACTTGTTTGAGTTATGTTTGTTGCATTTGATTGACATGCATATTCGATTATGATTTGTATTTATTATATAATCTGGATTTGTTCGTTAGTACTAGCAGTTTACTGAGGTATTAGGGTGATTTTTGATCATGTCCCTATATGTTATATTGATTTTCAGGTATGTTTATTCTTACAGATGCATTTAATTTATATTCTTTATTCCAGAGACTGTATATCTTTATTTCTATATGCTTGTTTTATCCTTTTAATATCATGCATTTATCTATTCTTATACCTGCAGAGTCCGTCCGGACTCATCACCCCTCATTTTTCTTTTTATTTTAGGTAGTTAATAGTCGTGTCTCGTGCCGTTAGGAGAGGATTCAGCTGCCATTTTCCTGCTCGAGTATTTGTTTTTCTTATCGTTTTCGTACTTTCGTAGTAGCCATATCGTATTGTTGTTGTTTTAGTTTTGTTTTCATTACGAATGATTTTTTATTTCTCTTTGGATGTGTATTTCTTTACTTCCGCTGGATTTTAATTTGCTGCATCTAGTTTATGGAGATTTATCTATTATGTTTATAATTCATTATGCATATTATTTAACTACGTGGTTGTGATTATGTGAATGTCATCCGAGTGTGGTTGTACTATATTTTTGGTTGAGAGTTTGTATATAGATGATTTAGATTGGCCGTCGTATAAGAGAGATGTTATTCGATTTTCGAGCATGTTCGGGCCTTTGGGGGCGTGAAAGTATGAGTTTGTCTTGATTTCTACTAACTAATCTATAAATTTGTTCGCACCCGTGTTAATTTACTAGTATAATTGTTGGTATTTCAAACAGCCTATGGATATGACAATTAAGATCTTGATTTTTTACAATGTGAATTGATCTATTGTTGATTCTTCTATATTAACTTTGGCGAAAAGAAACTTGCACAACATGTTGATTATATTTTATTTTTTTCTATGTTCAGATTAAAGATTCATATTCAGTTAGACAATTTTCCCTATGCTTGAAGGATAGTTTAAAAAAATTATTATTTTTATTTTAAATATTTTAAATTATTTTTTTTATTTTTAATTAGTATATTTTATATTTAAAAATATGAAATGATATCGGTACAACATGATACGGTATGGTATGAGATCAAAATCTTGGGTCGAGATTTAGATCATGATTCATTTTAGTCATTGAGCACAAAAGCTGTAGAAAATTGATGCACAAAGGCTGTGTTGGTTTTGGGTGCGTATGAGAATCCTCTCCATGTCCCCGGATTAAAATTTTATTAATTAAAACAAATCCGGATGGAGAATAATTATTCAAACAACCGACACATCATTGTACTAACTGATTCAAGTGATCGTTTGAATAAACTTGTTCTTCAAGCAATCTAACTCGTCTAATTGATTAGTCGCGGAATAGACGATGTATGGATCGTTGGTTTTTGTGTTTATATTCAAGATCCATGATAATAAATAACATAGAACATAAACAAGATGCAAGAAAAACATAAACAAGAAATTATACCTCTTGTTTACTTCGCAATCTTCTATTGTATGCCTTACTCTCTTCTTGGATGTCTCTCTTCTTGGATGTCGTGTGAGCGACGATCTTTCAAGAAACGAAGTCACCATGACACCTTCCTAACCCTAGCTCAGCTGAAACCCTAAAATTCTTCCTTCCTCATCGCCGGCCAAAACCCTAGGTCTTGGTTGCTTGCGCCACCGGCCAAAAGGAAGCGGATCTTCCTTTGATGTCTTGCGCCGACGCTCGGAGATGAAGAGGATGAGGAAGAAGATGAAGAAGAAGAGAAAGAGATATTCTTCTTCACATAAACCCTTGCTTCCACCGGTCTTCCACCTTGTTTCTTTGCCGCCGACGCCAATCAAACTCCCTCCTCATTGAAGCTTGCGCGCGCCACCAAGGTGAAGAAAGAAGCTCTTCCTTCACCTCCCGTGACCTAACCGCACACCAAAGAATAGGAGAGGTGAGGAAGAAGATGACCTTCCACCTTGCTTGGTTGTCGCCGGCCAAAAGAAAGCCACTCCTTGGATTGTTGCCTTCGTAACCCTAGGAGAGAAGGAGAGGAAGAGAGAATATGAGAGAGACTTAGGGTTTGTTATGGATTGGTATGCCTTGGTCTCATGGCACATGAGGTATTTATAGGTTACAATAGTGACCTTGAGGATGAGTTAGGTCTTGACTACCTAATGGATCAAAGCCCGATCTATTAATGATAATCCAATCCACTAAAGGATTATCATTGAACTACCTCACCAATCCCCATAAATAAATATGGGCTCCACCTATTATGTGTATAAATTCTCTCCGTGTTAAAGATCTCACATGTCCATTAATTAATTAAATTATCGACAATTTAATTAATTAATATCTAACTCCATGAGTAGTACCACTCAACCTTATCATCATTTCGGACCAAGTCCACCTGTAGGATTTATATGATGAACTTTATGAGCTCCTCAAGGGGACACCATCAACCTTACGTATCAGGACACGATTTTCTTCTATAATCGACACATCATGTAAATAATATTATTTCTCAATTTACTGGGTCTATCGATTTAACAAATAAATCTTGCCCATTGGTAAATCAAAGAAATAAATATTAAGTACATGTGTCTGTTATTATATCGAGATTAAGAGCATGCACACCATAATATCTGAGGTCTGATTCAATTATATAGTCAGTATAAATTGAATCACCTCTATATCGGTCCTGCTCAATACACACAAAGTATACTAGTGTAATTCTATGGTCAAGATAAACCAATACTAAATTATACTACAACCATGTCAATGGTTTGTTCAAAACCATCTAGGTTGTGAGCTACTACTTATACTCTACAAGGGACTGATAACATAATCTTCTGTGTAACACCACATACCATGTTATCTACAATGTAAAGTATTAAACAATATGCACACATATAATAAATATAAAATGCAAACAATGATCATATGATTTTCATTCTAAAATATAGATGTCCATACAAAGGCTAGGCTTTTAGTATACATCCTAATAGGTTGTGCTTTAAACCCCTTATATATAGGCATAAGGGAGCTCAAGTGTCTATAGGAGCACCCTCATTGCAGCTAGAGCTGTCAAACGGGCTAACCCGTGGCGGGGCGGGTCGGCCCATGGCTGGCGGACCATTTGGCGGGGCGGGTCGACCCGTCATCTAGGCGGGTTGGAAAATCCCCAACCCAATCCAAGGCGCGCCGTGGGTTAGGCGGGCCAACCCGCGGGCCCATCAAAATAGTTTTAAAAAATTAAAAAAATTAAAAAAAATTCATATATTTAGATTTCATCAATCAAATATATTAAGAAATATATTTTTTAAATATAAATGGATATAAATGAGTACTCATGTGATGAAAAATATTATTTTTTATTTCAAAATAATAACAAAGAAAGATAATAAATTGTCATAAAATTTAACTAACATGTAATTCTCAACCCGCGGGCCAACCCAAGCCCGTCGCGGGTCGACCCGTGCGGGTCGCGGGCCTAGGCGGTTTGGCCTGCGGCGAGCTTGGGTTGCTTAAATTCTAACCTAATCCGCTTAAATTTATTGGCGGGTTGGGCCAATCTGACGGGCCCAACCCAAATTGACAGCTCTAATTGCAGCGATACAGTCGCGTCCCAATCCATTGACTGGCCAAATCTTATCCTTCTCGGGCGCCTGAGAGCCTCTGGCGCGCCTGTGTTGCTGACGTGGCAACGCCAACCACTGCACACCAACTCAGCTTTGCCCAGGCTAAGTCATTCGTACAGGGTGCCTGAGAGGTCTCGGGCACCTCGGGCACACATGATGCCGCCAGTCCCCAAGTACTTTAGCTGCAACACAGGGTTAGTTCGAATACAAATAATATATAACATAAGTGCATGTATGACAGCTAGTGCTGTTCGATCCTTACTTGGATTTCATCTGAAATCCTAGGTCAGATCGACGCCTATTGTTCCATATTTCGAGGAACGCGTCCTCACCTAGTCCACTCTGGAGAAGTTACTTGTTGCCAACCGACACCTCCGGTTGGACTTTTGCTTGGTCTTCGAAGATTCCGGATCTCGAGATGTTCGTATCTCAACCTTTCCCTATTTCTGTCCGTTGTCCTCGCTCGGCTAAGACTCCTGCTCAATCTTCCGGATTAGGTGTTCGGTGCCCGACCCCTAGTCAGGTCGAATCAGGTCTTCGTGCCTAGATTCACTCACCAGGTCTTTGGTGCCGAACACTCAGTCTGGTCTTCGTGCCCAGTCCTCGACCAAGACTTCATGCTAACCCTATAGGTCCAGGCTTCGTGCCTAGTTATATTAGGACTTTCCGGCACACTTAATGCAACACGTTAGATCCAAAAACATAGTTAACTTTGAATCTTTTGCCATTATTAAAATCAGGTTCGATATAGTATTTTTGGCATTAACATTTGTTAGGATGTATACTAAAAGCCTTGCCTTTTCTGTATGGACATCCACATTTTGAAAGAGAATCACAACAACACTGATGCATGTTTAAATTAGTATGTGCATAACTGTCTGATGCTTTCCATTGTAGATAACATGGTGTGTGGTGATGCACAGAACATCATGTTATCAGTCCCTTGCAGAGTATAAGTAGAGGTTCACAACCGAGATAGAGTTGGTCAAACCATCGGGATGGTTGTAGTGTAATTATGTGTGGTTTATCTTGACCATAGAATTACACTAGTGTGCTTTGTGTGCATTGAGCATGACCAAAACTAGAGGTCATCCAATTTGTACTGACTTAATAATTAGATTGGAACTCGGATTATTATAGAGTACAATCCCTAAATTTCGATATAATAACGGGCATATATAGTTAATATTTATTTCTTTGATTTACTAATGGGCGAGATTTATTCTGCTAAATTGATAGACCCGGTAAGTTGAAAAATAATATTAATTATATGGTGTGCCGTTGATTATTGACGGAATTCGTGTCCTGGTGAGTCGGGATGATGATGCCCTCTTGATGAGCTCATAAGGTTCATCATGTTAAACCCTGCAGGTGGATTTGATTCGACATGATGATAAGGTTGAGTGATACTAGTCAAGGAGTTAGAAGTTGATTAATTTGAATTGTCAGTAATTTAAATTAATCGACGGGCATACGATATTTTAAACACGGATGGATGTACTCATAATAGGTAGACTCATATTTTAAACACGCATACAAAACCAAGTAATTAATTAATCCTAGAGAACACAAGGAAACTCTAGCCTCTCCTCTTCTCTCCTCTCTCCCTCTCCCTCTCGTGGTGCCGACGACACACAAATCTGTTGAATGGAAAGTTGCAGACGCAATTTTTCATTGCACATAACAAATTGCTCTCGTAATTCTTCTACAGGTTGAAAGTTGCCTCACGCAACTTGATTGGAGCAGATGGAAAAGTTGCACAGGCAACTTGAACTCAAGTTGCCGTGTTGAGAGAGCATGTTGGTGATTGCCTTCGGTGGGCTTCAGGTGGAGAGCAGGATGCAACCGACTGCTATCAGTGCACCTCACAACCGTCGATTATTGTTGGTTGAGGGGAAAAGTAACTTGTTCTTAGCTGAAGGAAATAATATGATTAGTTGAGCGAAAACGCCGATTGTTGTTGGATGAGGGAAAACAAGTTGCCTATGCAACTTGTTCTTGGTTGAAGGAAACAATCTGGTTGCTGCCAGCTGCAGGCTGTGGATAGGGCTTGGGCGCCGACTGTGGGACGTGGAGAAGTTGCTCTCTAAGTAACAAAGTCGCTTGTAACTTTGTCTTGAAGCAACTCACAATTCGAGCGCCGGCGATGGAAAAGAGGAGTAGTAGGTTTTGTGTTTGTATTATCTTCTTCTTTGGAGTGGCCGGTGGCATCCCTTTGGTTTGGGCTTGGTTGGCGTAAGGAGAAGGGATCGACTTGGTGACCACGGCTCTTGGTAGATCATCGTCCATACGACGTCCAAGAGGGGAGGGTCATACGGTAGAAGATTGTAAGGGAAAGAGGTATATTTATCTCTTGGCTCCTTCATTATTTCTATCATTTTATGTGAATTAATAATTGATTATCATGTTTAATTAATTATTTAATTAATGTTTGATAATTAATTATTGGAACATGATAATAAACATAAAAATTGGCGATCTACTCGTCGTTTTTTCCGTGGTCGAACGGTTAGGCAAATTACAAGGCACGATCTTTGAGATTGGCTAAGTTGTAATTTAAACCGTTCGATACGCTGACGAGATGGTCATTAGGAGATGGGTTTTCATTCGGATTAATTTTTTAATTCGTAGACATGGAGAGGTTTTTCAAGGACGATCAAGTATTCGCTTATGAAACCCGCCAAGTCATATCCATCAATATTCTCTCCCTTTTTTATTTATGACAACTTGGTTTAAAAGTTAAGTTAAAGATAATTATTTAAGTAAGTAGCAAAACAAATTAAACGATGATACTTCAACATTTTTGCAACTTAAAATTCAATTTCAACGTCTTTTAAGAAAATTTGTCAAATTCCTCCTCGATAAGTTAAGTTTTGAAAATGTATGGAGCTCCACTTGATATGTAGCTCTGCTCCTGAAGCTTTTGAAAAATATGCATTTTCAATTGAAAGACTTTTTGAAATGGTTTTTGAAAACAAATAAACTTTGAAAAATTCTAAATAAAATTGAAAGAAAAATTTGAACTTTTCCTTTCTCTTCCCTTTTGAAAATAGAATTTTGAAAAGCATAATATTTTTGCTACTTAGAATTTTTTTTCGTATTTTGAAAAATTCTTTTGCTATTTAGAAAAAAATTTTCTTTTAACATTTCCTTTTTCTCCCCCTTTGACATGTATCAAAAATCATTTTGGTTAAGGAAAAAGACTTTTTAGAAAATGAATTTAGGTATCAAAGTCCGTAATAATTTTTGAAATGCAAATAAATTATATGAAGTACGATTTGAGAAAATAATGCTAAGTAATATTTTTAAAAAAAATTTATGTGAGACAAGTCAATAACACTAAGTAAATTTTGAGAAAATATTTTAAGTTAAGCAACAAAAAACACTGGGCAACCCCTCCCCCCAGGGTCCAGAACCTACTGTGAGTTTCTGTTTGCGCTGACAGTCGACTGTTATAACACCAGTCGACTACCCAGCCTCTACAAACAATCTTCCTCACTCTCTTTACCCTCGTCGACATGTACCTTCAAGCATTCTCCCTTGGCTTGCTCCTTGAAGTCCTCTTCCACCGGCTATCGTCCCTCGGATGCGCACGCAAGTCCTCGACTAGCCTCCATGCGACCCTTCACGTGTGCCCTTTGAAGTCCACTTCTCATCTTGCCCTTGGAGTCATCTTCCCTCGGCTCTTGTCCCTTGCCTTAGCTGACTCTTCACCAGCATCCTTGACTATTGCCTTCGCGCCCTCTTCATCTTCGGCCCTCGTCCCTCGGATGCACACAAGCCTCCAGTTTGTCTCCACGCCATCCTTCACGTACGTCTCGAAGTCCGCGCCCCTCGGCTTATCATCCCTGCTATATCAGGTCCCTCGGGTGCACACAAGCCTCCAGCTTGTCTCCATGCAACTCTTCACCATACCGAAGCCGTCCAACCAAGTCAATATGTGTAAACCTGTACAACCTGCACACTCACATACCCATATTAGTACACAAGGGAAAATCTAACTTAAACCCTTTGCCCAAACATCAAAACACAAGGTCACTCCGGACCTTAGATTGCCTCAACATCCTCATCTACTCAACTCTAGAGAAGTTAGTTGGACTTTTGCGTGGCCTCCGAATATTCCGGATCTCGAGACATTCGTACCTTGACCCACCCCTACTTTTGTTCGTTGTCCTTGCATAGCTAAGACTCTTGCCCGATCTTCCAGATCAGGTCTTCGGTGCACCGACCCCTAGTCAAGTCTTCATACCCAATCTCCTCCAAACCAGGTCTCCATGCCCTGCTTCACTCACCAGGTCTTTGGTGCCCAACCCTCGGTCAGGTTTTCGTGCTCAGTCTTCGACCAGGACTTCGTGCTCAACTCTACAGATCAAGACTTTGTGCCTAGTTACACTAGGACTTTCCTTCACACTTAATACAACATATTATATCCAAAAGCATATTTAACCTTGAACCCTTTTCCATTATCAAAATCAGGTTCGATCTTGTGCTTCTGGCACCAACATCATTGTTCTTTGATGTTGGAGCTTGGATCTCAATTTTCACTTGCATTGTTGCAGGTCTATTATTATTATCTGTTTTTTGCTCTTTCGGATTCGGTTAATTTCTACAATGATATTATATGGTACATTAGGGTTTAGGGGAAGCCCCTGAAGATGCTGAGGATAGTTCATGCATATCTGTTGATGAAATTGTAGATGGGGCGGATATTAATGTAAATAGTTGGGTAGATAATATTGAAACAAGTGGACTCTTCGATATGTATGATGAAGTTGGAATAGTGGATGTAAGTGTAGGGACTTAGGATTTGGAAGACATGTCCCAAGGATCATGCCCTTAGCTTACTCAACTAATTGAAGTAGTTAGAACTGATTTGGTTGAGGATAATGTGTAGGGATTTGTGTAAAGGGAACAAAGCCCCAAGAATCATCAGTTTTAGAGACATCATCACCAGAGCTAGTGCTATGGCCACTACGAGATCGTGAGAAAGTCATATCCACATGTTCAAAAGTTTCAGGTAACTCCTGGCAATGTAAGGTCAATATTTTTAGAGATCTTTTAGATAATTTCATAGAGGTACCAATAGTCGATTTTATAGGATGTGACTCATTTTCTAATTCATCCACAGTTAAACTTGATATGGTTCTTGTCCTTTCTTATCTTACTTGTGTTTGGGAGTTGTGTTTTTTGTGGGGTGTGCAGATTTTCATAAAACCTACAATTGGATCATACATCTGAACCGTCTCCGACCACTTGAAAAGATTTCCAAGAAGACAATAAAAGAGAGAGCTTTATTTTGTCCTCTACTTAAAAGCTCTCTCCCAACCTTGGGAGATTGGAAAGAAAAACTGGAAGTATCTTACTCCGGCTAGATCGAGATTTTGATGATTTGCTAAGGTGGTCGAGCAAATGACCTAGAATATGCACTTCATGGAAGGTAACCCAAGCTCTTCCTCGTTTCATTCCAGTTCTTAGTTTCTATCTAGTTTTATAACCCATTCTTCTACCTAATTTTTCTTATCTATTTTCCTAGTATAGGATTCAAAGCCAAAGAGGAGTGAGGATACAAGATAGAAGAGCGACTACATGTACCACTTGGTAACACTCTTCTCTTTCGAACCTCCTTTATTTTAGCATGTGTTTTTCATTGGGATAAGAAAAAGTTTAAGTCTGGAGGGGAGTGCATGTATGCATAGTATCATGAGCTAGTTTTAGTTGTGTTTTTCTTTTATAATAAAATTTTCATAGTTGCATCACTCATTATATTATATTGTTTTGTTCTCAAGTAAAAATACTATTACATTTATTCTTTATTCATGTTGTTAAAGTTTAGTGCTAGTATGTTTGGTGGATGATTTTTTCTCTATCTTTAGTAGCATGAAGTGAACATAGTTTTATTGAAACATTTGGGTTATGACTGAGTTTTAGGATTTCCTTTTACTTTACCTAGTTTGGATAGTAGATAACTCAATAAATAGTCATGATTTATAGATCTTGTTAATAATTGTATTCTCTTGGTGATCTCTTAGCTTACATCTTGGTTATTGGATGAGGTTCAAGTCATGCCAACTCGATTGGAAAAATCAATATCCTTGCATTTGCATTTGTATATATATATATATATATATATATGCAGATGTGTTAGTGTTTCACTTTTAAAGCTCCAAAAAAATGAGAGAAAAAAATCTGAATAAGGGATATAAAAAATAGTATCATGAGTGGAACTAGTAGTTTATCCCTTTTAGATCGAGTTAGGTTACTGGGAAAATAAATACTAAGTTTCTCTTGACTCTGAGCCACCTTTGAGACCTTGAGTGGTTTAAGAGGGATAAACTTAGCGTAAGGGAAGTAAGTTTGCTAGAAGCATAGGGAGCGCAATTAGATGTCGACTTGACTAGGCATAGAGATTGAAACTTGAAAGACTATAGCCACTGATAGCACTGAGAATGGAGAACTACTATTTATTGATATCGTGCTTACCAATGAAACTATTTGATAGAGTTAGATTAATTCATCAAAAATGATGATGCACTATACTAACAAATGAGTTAGGATTGTGGTTTTTGCTTGAGGACAAGCAAAAGTTTAAGTTTGGGAGTATGATGTGTGTAGATTATACATGATTTTATGCATTGTTTAATGCATATTTATTTGTATTTCATGATCATAACCTATTTTATTGCACCTCATTTTGTATGACTTCGCTACTATTTCTCCTTTTTGTTCGGAGATCTGCTCTTTGCTCGTTTTGATTGATAGGATGCGATTTAGAGCAAACACGGAGTGGATTTACAGTAAAACGGGAACCAGAGCGCAAGCCGGAGCAGGAAGCAACCAACCACACGACCAGGCTGTGTGGTTTCACACGACCATATGCTTTGGCCGTGCGGAATTGCATGGCTCATGCAGTTGCTGCCGCAAATTGCATGACATTGTCGTATGGGATTGCATAGCCATGCGGTCGTTGGATGCTAGGGCCATGCAAAACTGCATAGCCCGTGTAGCTACCGCCACAGCTCGCATAGCATGGTCATGTGAGATCGCATGGCCATGCGACCATTTTCCACCTTCATGCACACCGGGGTCGTGCGAAACCCTATGGCTCGTGCAACTGCCGCCTCTCCCGCATGACACGATAGTGCGAGATCGCATGGCCCCGACTATAAAAGGTCCCCTTTTCTTAGGGCATCTCATCTTTGGCTTAGGACTTGCCCCTTTGGCCTTGGGAAAGGGTTCCCCCTCTAGGGGAGACCCTAGAGCCGCCGTTGTCGCCTCTCTCGACGATCTATCAACCTCCGGAGTGAGGAGATCCTTTAAGAAGACCCGCACTATCTCGATAAGCATCTCCTCTCTACCCCTTAGGTTTTGAGTTATAGATGTTTAATATCTTGTCTTCTTGTTATATTTCCCTTGCAATAGAGTAGATCCTTCATATCTTTGTTGTAAGAAGTATCTACAATGTGATAATGTTGTATAAACTATAGATTTTTCTTATTCAATGAAGTGTTTGTGTATTGTTCTATGGGTATTGAGCTTTGTATGTATTTGTTGAAATGCGTATGTGGTGAATACATGTAGTTGTGAGGGTTTGATAACCACGTAGAGGGAATGTTCGAGATTATATGACCTAGAAGTTTTTGTCACAGAGGCTACCTTAAATAAGATATCTCGGGCATTGTCTAAAAATGGAGGTCAATCCTTTACAAGTGATTAGCTAACATTACTTAATGAGTTTCTCCCTATCCCATATTAGGAAGTGTTTAGCGCAATCTAGAGATAGGGGTGTCAATTCAGGTGGGTCGGGTCGGGTTCGGGTCGGGTTAGAATTTTTTTTTTAAACTCCCAACCTAAACCCGACCCGAACCCGAATTCAACCCAAAATGACCAAACCTGAACCTGAATCCGAACCCGACCAACCCATTCAACCCGAACCCGACCCGAATTATCAGAGCCAGGTTCTCGAGATACCTTGTGGTCTAGTGGGTGTTTTCGGATTTTATGTCGGAGTCGTTTTCTCGATGGACGTGATTGAGACATGTCGCCGACGGGACATCTCCAGACGATCAGTATGAAATGGTGAGTTTTGTTAGTAGTTACGAGAATAACTGAAATGATGTTGGGTCATATCCGTACAGGTATGCCTCGTCGTATCGAGCTGACCCCGCCGCGCCCCACCCCCGTGGTGGTCCGTGGTGGTCCTTGACGATCACCACGTAGGTTGACTCGGGAGCTTACGAGAGCTGCGACTGTCGGAGCAGAGGTGGAGTCTCCAGAGAGACGACCTGAGGATGAGGTCGGACGTCGCGGGCAGACATCTCCGGGCCAGAGACTTCCATCACCGAGGGTCCCTCCGCCGTTTCTGACAGCACTTCCGGTTGCTCCCCCGGTAGTACCTTCCGTACCACCTCCGGTGGTACCCGCTACCGTACCGCTAGTAGAGCAGTCAGCATCGCAGCCTCTCCATTTGGTACTACAGACTTTGCAGCAGCTGATACAGACTCTGCAGCCGGTGTTGTCTTCCGCTAACCCGACACTTCAGTCGGTTCAGCCAGTACCTCCGGAGGGGCAGACCTCGGGACCGTCAGTGCAGTCAGCACAGTCAGTACCCTTGGCATTGCAGACAGTTGCTTCAGCAGTACCACCTACGGTACCGGTGGCCCCTGCGGGCCGAACCCTGGACAGATCACGGATCCCAGCATTGGCTGCATCCGTGAAGGGTCGGTTCACACTGTTCCATGGAGGGACCGACCCGGGCGTAACTCGATCATGGCTTGGCACTTTGGAGGATACCTTCTTATATATGTCCTGCTCCGACTGGGAGAAGGTTGGCTTGGCGGCCTACCACATGCGAGAGCAGGCCACGACATGGTGGAGGGCTCAGCAGACCATCTTTGGCGAGCAGCCGATTACATGGGACATGTTCAGGGAGGCCTTCCGACAAAAGTACCTTCCCGCAGCGTATCAGATGACCCATCGTGAGGAGTTTCTGCATCTTCAGCAGGGGGATCGGACGATATTAGAGTACGATGCGGAGTTTAACTGCTTGGCGGAGGATTGCCCCTTGTTAGTCGCAGACGATGGGGAGCGGAGGATGCATTTTATGCGAGGGCTGGCCTCGAATATTCAGCTTCAGCTGTCCACCTGCGACATTACGTCGTACCGACAGGCGCTAGAGCGAGCCCTTATCATCGAGTCTACTCGACAACGACTGTTCGGGGACAAGAAAAAGGATAAGCAGCCTGTTCTTGATGCAGCACAGCCTAAGCCACAACAGACCTCACGGAAGTGGGTCAGTCAAAGTCAGACAGGGCAGGATAGTTTTGGGGCTTCTTCTCGGCCTCAGAAGTTAGGACGTTTCTCGACGGGATCTTCTTGAGATTCGCAGCAGGACAGGGCGCTAGCTGTGGATAAATTTCATTGTTTCCAGTGTGGCTCGAGGGAGCACAAAAAGGCGGAGTGTCCCGTGGGTCAGAACGTATGTTACTACTGTCAGATGCCAGGGCATCGGAGTCGAGATTGTGCTTTGAAGGCACAACGTGAGACTACAGGGCTTGCCACCTAGGGTGCTCGATCAGGACGGCAAATCTCACAGCAGGGCGACCGGGAGACTCAGACCTCCTCGCGGCAGCAGCAGACAGCTCCCCCACCGGTTCGAGTGTATTATATGTATGGACGTGAGCCGGGCTACCTCCCAGTAGCGCCACAGTGTTCTATGACAGGTGGTTATCAGCAGTCATATCTAGCACCTCAGTCTCAGCAGCCTATTGCAGCTCCTGTGATCCAGCCTCAGCCTAATCAGGGGATGCCACCACCCGATTTGGAGATGGGTCGAGGTTACGTTGTCCCCAGAGTGGAGGCACCACGGACCGATGGACCGTCCTTTCACGGTATGAAGTGCGTTTATGTATTTTCAGCATATTGATGATAGATACTGGTAGTTCTCTTACATGCTTGACATGGGCATTCCTGGGCGGGGTCCATCAGGTGGCCACATTCAGATTGTGGTGACTAGGTTTTTCGATTGTCCGCTGGGACAAGAGAGTAGCTGTCCGGTCGGTATCGGACGAGCGACTCCTCGGGGCGAGACAATTTACATTCAGATTGTGGTGTCTAGGGGTGACCATATCGGCCGGTGGCAGTGTGATCTGGGGAGTATGGGAATCCCTTAGACTCAATAGGTTGCTACCCTACTAGGGAAGCATATGGTTGGTTTCGTCCAGCGTTGGCTTTGGGTATGGATTGCTAGTATCTGCTAGGTGTATATAGCGAAATTTGGAGACTAAATTTTTGTTAGTTGGGGAGAATATCACAAATAAGAAAAATTAAAGGGCTTAAAGGCAAAATAACCCAAACTTAGGGGCTCTTGTAGGAATAACCTAAGTTGGAGGGTTTAAATGGTTAAAGCACAGGAATTAGGGGCTTAGTTCGGAGGAATGAAATAACAGAGGGGTTTAATCGGAAAAAAAATGCTTTCTTTTTAGTGGCCGCTCCTTTTCTTTTCGTCCTCTCCTCGCAGCAACTGCCTGAAATCGATCGCGAGCTTCTCTTTGGCGAACTCTGCCAAAATCGCGATCAAGCTTGCGATTCTCCGATCTTCTGCTCCTCTGCTGAGCTCCTCCACGCGGATCAGATCGCAAGTGTCTCCCTCTTTCGCTACACCTGGCCGCGATCGAGGATCCCGTTGAGCTCGTTTTCGGCCGACTCTGACCAAGCGTGGCCGTGAGGAGGTGAGTTGATCGGTTCTCTTCTTTTGATTACTTATACTCGTTGTTGACTCGGGGCATGAGATCTTGTTTCCTATGGCATAGATCTTTGATTTCTTTGTTTGATCATCTTCCTTTATTCGGTTGATAGTTTTGTTTAGGGTTTTTGATTTCTACTCTATGGATCAGTGTTTTACAAGATATCTCGGTTTGATTTCTTAGGTTTATGAAAGGATTCACAATGGATCGTTTAGATCGACTTGGTTTACGGGATTAAGGTTTTACCGTGGCTCATTTCATTTGATCTGGTGATGTTGTTCTTGCTGATGGTTGGAATTGTGTTTGTTTATCCTGCCGATAGTTTTCTGATTGGGATCGGGGGAAATGGAGTGTTCTATGGTGGAGTTAGGGTTGCGGTTATTGGAGTTGGTTATTGTATTGGTTTTCTCTATTTTGATCATTGACATGTTCTCCACTTGAGGTTTGATGTAAATTAGGTTTTGGATTGCAAGCTTGGAATCTGATCTTGTGATTGCTCTGGGCTTGAATTTATGGGATGCGATCGGTGTTGTTTTGTTCCTGGGTTTTTTTTCTTTGTTGCCTTTGTTCTTATAAGTTTCGGCCATGTTCATTTTTGTCAGAGGGTTGCTGTGAGTTGGATCCGTGAGGTGTTTGGTGGATTTGTAGTTGATCTATGAGTTCTGAATTTTTGGTTGGTTATGAACTCGGATTCCTCTGTGTTGGTTTGTGAACAAATGAGTCTCTGAATTGGGGTTTTGATTGTTCCTTAGTTTGGATATTGAGGTAGAGCTACGAGGAAGACAGGGTTGCTGCTGGTATGGATTTTGGGTTTTGTTTGGGAATAGATCAGAGGATGAAATGTTGATTTAGGGATATTTTGATCATGGGTTAGGGAGATTGATTTAGCTTCTATGTTTTATATGATAGTAGCTAAATAGTTTTGTTTTATGGTACAGGACATTGATTGATTATTTGGCTTCGGATACCAGGACGGGAAGTTTTCTTTCTGATTCGGACTACACTTTGGAGGCGAGTACTTCGGACTTATCTGCTCAGATATTGTCACAGTTTTTATGCACAGTTAGTTATAGATAACAGTAGAGTTTTACTTACTTCCTGCTTCCGTATATTTATATTTGATATTAGTTGCTTGATTAGGCGATAGGTTTATTTCTGTATGGCTACGAGGTTGGGCCTCCTTACCCTGTTATTTATCATATATTGTTATGAATTTTAGATTAGTGATAAAATACCTACACCTCGGACTAGGGTTAGGGTATGGTGCGTGATTAATCCTGGACCCCTACATACCATGCTGATGATTGTAGAATTGGTTAGGAAGTGTTGCATGAGTGGATGTCATGCATCACATCTGTACTATACGTGTTTGGACGACTCCTGACTTCTTGGTGGTTGAACATGAGTCGTCAGTCATGTTCAAAGAGTAGAGACATACTTTGGCGAACCTTGACTTCCAAGTGGTTGAGACTGGTTGTCAGATATGCCTTAGGTCTAGCATAGCCCCAGGTGCGTTGGCTATATATGCATCTTGCATAGCCCCAGGTGCGTTGGCTATTCATGCATTCTGCATAGCCCCAGGTGCATTGGCTACTCATGCATTCTGCATAGCCCCAGGTGCGTTGGCTATTCATGCATCTTGCATAGCCCCAGGTGCGTTGGCTACTCATGCTTTTTGCATAGCCCCAGGTGCGTTGGCTACTCATGCATTCTGCATAGCCCCAGGTGCGTTGGCTATTCATGCATCTTGCATAGCCCCATGTGCGTTGGCTACTCATGCTTTTTGCATAGCCCCAGGTGCGTTGGCTACTCATGCATTCTGCATAGCCCCAGGTGCGTTGGCTACTCATGCATCTTGCATAGCCCCATGTGCGTTGGCTGTTCATGCATCTTAGCATGGTTGTGTTGTGTGCGTTATGGTACTTGTTCGTACTTACGGTACATGGTCATATTGTATATTTGACCTGCACCTTCAGGAGGTATGTTTACATAGAGACTGAGGACCTTATGTTGCTCGTATGACATCTGGATCTTTATACCCGCAGGTTAGCCTGACTCTGGTACGTATCATTTGTTCTTGGTATTCTAGTAGTCTGCACTTTCTGCTTTTGTATCTGATACCATTGCCAGTTTGACTCTTTCTACTAGTATAGCTTACTATGCATATCAGATATTTGTATTCGCTGAGTTCTATGAACTCACACAGACAGCCTTGTTTTTATTTCAGGATGATCATCTGGAGTGTCTGGCGGTCGGTCCCAGTTTGCGTATTATTCGAGACGATTTCCGGGATTGTCTTGTATTTTGATTGTGTTACATGTTGATACCCTTTCCTTTATTTTGTACTTTACATTTTCGCTGCAGTATGTTTTGCTATGTTGTGTCGTTTATTTTCACGGCAGTATAGTTGTACTTTTGTGTGCCATGGAGGTCTTCGATTCCGTTTTGGTTTTATCGTAAGTCGTACCGGTACGCAGCTTTTATCGTCGTTTTCCTTTATTTCAGACACTTGTTCCAGCCCTATAGGCTGCGGTACAAGCAGGCTGAGTAGTCGTGGTGGATTGGTTTTCAGATTGTTAGCCGGGACGAGGGAGTAGCTGTCCGGTCGGTATCGGACGAGCGGCTCCTCGGGGCGTGACACGAATAACCCCAAAAAGCCTATTCAAAACGTCTTTTTTACTATTTTCCCTATAATTCTTCACTTTTATCTCAATACTCAATCATGATCATAGTAATATTGATATTAATATACATAAAAATATCTTAATTTTTTAAATAAAATTTGATTTAACCCTAAAAAATCACTAAACATTAAATTCGGGTCAACCCGAACCTGACCTGGAAATTTTCAACCCGAAATCCTCTAATCCGAACCCGACCCGAACTCGATTTTTTTCAGGTCGATTCGGGTTGGGTCGTCGTGTTGTGTTGATTTTCCTATCTAGAGATGTATGACCGGGGGCCCAATGCACATGCCACGCGGCCCGCCTATAAAAGGGGTGTTTTTCTCCCCTTTGTTTAGGGAGGAAGATTCCCCTTTTGGGGAGGCCCACTCTTGAGCCACCCTTTACCTCTGACGACCTCTCTGGCATCCTCTACATCTTTCATGGTTTCAAGGTTAAGGATTAGTTTTGAAGACCCTTCGCTTCGACGGATAAGCATTCTTCTCCCCTTTCTTCTTGTTTGGATTGTAGTTTGCTTTCTTTCTTGTCTTCGGCTCTCTTCCTCATGTCTAGTGAGTAGATTCTCCATGTTCTAGGATTAGGGAAGTAATTATGATGTGTATTTAGTGAAAACCTTGTGGATTGGCTTGTATCCCATGGTGATGACATGTTTGGTATAGTTCATATTTGATGAAATGCTTCTATGAATGGTTTATGCTTCGTTGTTTTATGTATATGCTTGATTGTTGTATTTCATTGAATGGATGTGTAGAGTTAGTCTCCATCTAGGGGATATGCTCAAGGTTATATGGCCCAAGAGCTCTATGCGACAAGAATAATCTTTTAATTTGACAACCTTGAGTGTTATCTTAAAATAGAGACCACTTCCATGCTTGAAAAGACCTAATCGACACTTAAGGTGCTTTCCCCAATATCATTTTAGGAGATGACTCGTGTAACCTAGAAGTATGAACGAGGAGCCCAACGTGATATAAGTAATCCTTTATTCGAACATTCTAAATTACCCTTTTTATCTAATAACATTGGAAAACCAAGGGAAAAACACATCGGTGTGACATTCTCAAGCCACATCGATATTTAATTAGGCTTCCTACGATGTTTGAACATCGACACTGAGCTACTAGCTACCTATTAGACGCCAAAGACTATTACAATGAAACCTAGATCCTAGAGTATTTTCCGCACAAAGACTTCCACTCTTGCTTACTCTCTTTCTCCCTCTATCTCTCTAGTTCACACTCTAATTTGTGACCTTCATATCTTGATAGCCTAGCTAATTCTCCATACTGTAAGATGTGAATATTGAAAGACATAAATTTTTTTTATATGAACATCTTTATTATGAAAAGAGGATTATAACTACACTAGGTGCCTGTTTACATTAGTACATGCATGAAGTCCAATACTACGCATTATAGATAATATGGTGTGTGGTGACACACGGAAGATCATGTTATCAGTTCCTTGCCTAGTATAAGTAGAGACTCACAACTAAGATGAAATTGGACAACTCATCGGAATGGTTGTAGTGTAATTAGGTGTGGTTGGTCTTGACCATAGAATTACACTAGTGTGCTTTGAGTACATTGAGCAGGACCAAAATCCGAGGTTATCCAATTTGTACTGACTCGATAATCGGATATGACCTTAGTTTATATTTTTGAGTACGATCCCTTAATCCCGAAATAATAACGGGCATATATTATTAAGTATTATTTCTTTAATTTATCAATGGGTGAGTGATGGACCCAAAAGAGACTGTTACGAATGTGAGTCTCAAATTTAGATATGTGTAAAGCTGAAACCCTTTTTGCTAACAAAGAATAAAATGCAGTAAAGGGGCCACAGGTCGTATTTTTCCTAGGCCTAGCCAAAGTTGTCTGATTCGGACTTGAGTTTATGTATCGTCAATTATTTTTGGGTTTCAGATAAAATCTGAAATTGGGTTGCAATCAGAAATAAAAAAACACAAAGAAAAGGGAAAGAACTCTACTAAATGAAGACAATTACAATTAATGAGCTCAACTAATTATGAATTTATTTGACTAATGCAAGTAACTGAACTTGGAAACAAATTTGATATCCAAAGCAATTCAAATGCTAAGAAAATTGAATCAACTCAGTAGTTGAATTTCGATTGAAACTAAGGCAAGAACTTCAACCTAATTTCAGCAATGACACTTGATACTAATGCTGAATTTAAAATCTACATGCAGTAGCTAGCTGGACCCGAAACAAACTTATTTCAAACTCAAATGCACACTAAAAATTTCACTCAACTCGATACCAAACACTGCCTAAACTGCACTTGATACAAAGTGCAAAGTTTATCAACTTGATACACCAAAATGAGAAAACTATTGTGCCAAAGATGAACCTAAATTGATTCGACTGTAAACTAACAATTCTGAGTTGCAAGCTGATCAATTCTGTTTGGAAACCAAAGCCACTAGTGACATGATCTACTGAATAAATGAAACGATGCAACAACGAAGCAAAAGACTGAGCAATTCGGAATGCAAGAATGAAATCTGAATGCAGAAACAAAATTCAGCAGCTAAAGGATACAAACTGAATGCAGCAGTGAACAAAAGCAATTTAAATGAAGCAAAAGAATTTAAAGGAAATGAATGCAGAGCAAGCTGAATGCAGATACAAAATTCGGTAACTAAAGGATGCAAAACTAACTCAAATGAAACCACATCGCAGAGCTTAAGCTAATGTGTAGAAATGAATGTCTACAGAAATTGAAAGGAAATCCAAGTGCTAAAATTAATAAAACAAGCTGTAGAAATTACAACCGATACTCAGGGGAAATTTAAAAGATAAAGGTGCACTAGTACACACTCAGAACTACAGCTAAACTTACAAATCCCAGTGTTGGTACACAGAGGCAGAGAACAGAAATTCTGATACGCAAAAACTCAGCTGAACAGAAATTCAGAAATGAAATTGAATACTAATCAAACATTAGATCGAATGCATTAGCTAGCTAAATGTTGTCTTCAATCTCAGGAATTAAAACTAAACATGAATTGAATTTGAAATACACTGAAAAATTTAGAATTTAATCGACAATTGCAGAAACAAGGCTGATACGCAGTAACAACTTGGTACGCAAGCAATTAAACGAGAAGTAAACTGAAATTGAAAAGATTTGTTCACTAAACAAGTTCCCTAGCTGATTACCTTGCAGAAAGGAATCCTAATTATAGCAGAACAATTCAAGATACTGAACTGATGGAACTGATACGAAGACAAAAACAGAAACGAAGTGCAGAATTAAAATTACAACTAAAACAAAAAGAAATGCAATAAGAAACTAAGCCTCGATCATTCCCTTGGCTCAAGACTTCCTTGCCGTCACACAAGAGCAAGCCAAGAACCCCTTCAGCTCCGCAGATCAATGGGAAAATGGCTTCGATTTCAACTCTGCTCACAGATTGCACTCAGCTGGGAAAACCCATCCGATCTCCTAGATCTCACGATGTATGAATGCGATGAAGATTTGATGATGATCAGAGTGTATCAGAAGACCCTTCAGATAGCTCCGATTGAAGAAATTGGCACACAATCGCGATCAAATCGATCAGATCACAGAAATTGACGAAATCCTCACTGCTCCGGCGCAAATCCGAGCTTGAATCTCCACGGAAACCTCCTTCCAATGATCTAGATCTTGTTCCAAGATCGAAATCGAGTTGGTCACGCCCTCTGGTGGAGAAAACTGCAAACGAATCGAAGAACTGATGAAGAAACTCGAAGAACTGGCTACGACTGGCGAAGACGCGACACCATCTGAAACAGAGGAAGCAGTTAATATTGTTTCAATAGTGAACGGCTGAGATCATTTCAAATCCATCCAACGACTGATCTTCGTCTGATTTGGATCAAATTTTCTAGATCTTAATCAAATGTCAGGATCTATCTCTTAGTGGCTCGGATCTTTCAGATTTGCACGGATGGTTCAGATCACCTTGATATTTGAATGGACGGTCCAGAGCCCTCTGAGCTCGATCCAACGGCTGAATCTCCTCGGATTTGGATGAAAATCTCAGATCTTGACCTAAGTGCTTGATCAACCTTAATCCCAGCTCGGATTGATCAGAAGTTCTCAGATGGCCTAGATCTAACCGTTTTTGCATCGGACGGTCCATATTAGTCGAGGCTTGATCACTTGATCCAGTCCACTTTTGACTCAACTTTGACTCAACATGACCTAGGTCCATGATCCTTCCAAGCCTACAAAAGTAGATCCACAATTTAGTGTCAAAACAATTTAAATATATCAAAATTTACAATTATGTCCAAAATGAATGTAAATCCTAGAACCTAGGGTAAATCCACCATTAAGCAAGTAAAACATGAGTAAAAAATGTATCCTAGAACCTTAAATGATCAACAAAATGATATTTATCAACTCCCCCACATTTAAGCTTGAGCGTCTCGCGAAAAGTACTAAATATGTATCACCTAGCTTTTCTCCTACATAAATAGAAGCAATTGAAAAGAAATTACCTAGGGTTATTATTTCTCAAAAATCTAAACTCTATGGACTAGTATCTTGTCCTTAAATAATCAACTTAGCATTTTTCATCTTTCATGATTCATTGAGATGAATTGCAATCACTAAGCCTTTCAAGGGAATTTTGGTGGCTCTCCTCTTGAGTTCTAAGTTCATGATGAAAGTGGAGCTCACTCAAACACACATGCTTTTTGCACTACTATAGGTTTGCTTGCTATCTACTCTCCACCATTATTCATGGATAGGATTGTTGGGACCGATTGGCGAGCTAGAGGGGGGGGGTGATTAGCTTCGATTCGCTTGTAGATGATTTGTCGCGGCGGAAGACTTCAAGCAATCGCTAACACAAGGATTTACTTGGTATCCACCCCGGTCGGGTGACTAATTCAAGGATCCACTCTCCTCACACTCTCATGCACTATGAAAGTCTCCTTCTTGAGGTGGAGAAACCTCTTACAAGCTTACAACAAGATACAACAAGAACAAAGCAAATACAAAGAAAATCTTACAAGATTTACAATAAAAGAACTCTCTTTGCTTTCCTTGCTATCTTCAAGCTTGTGATTGCCTCTTGGACCTTGGAAATGCAGCAGCACTAAGCTCCAAGGCTTCCCTTGAAATGGCAATGAAGTTGGAGAAGAAGAGGGGAAGAGTCTACGGCCAAAACCTGTGCGAAAGACCTTATACCCGACGCCTAGGGTTTGGTAATCGATTACCCAATCGATTACCATGTAGGATTTGACCGTTCAACGGCTAGTTTTCGAACCGTAATCGATCAGACAATCGATTACCAGTGCCCTGAATCAATTACCCAATCGATTCAGAGCTTCTCTGTTCTCTCGCGCAAACCTCCGTGATCGATTGCCCCAATCGATCAAGATACACCTTAATCGATTGGGTAATCGATTAAGGGAAGGTTGAATCGATTACCCAATCGATTCAGCTACCTTCTGTCCTCTCGCATAAACCTCCCTAATTGATCAACTGATCGATTCACCCAATCGATTACCCAATCGATTGAGTCCAACCTAACTTGTTTCCACAAGTCTAGGATCCCCTACCAAGTGTCCGGTCAACCCCGTTGACCAACTTGGATTTCTCCTGCCTAGCTCCCAGCTCGGACTTACCCTGGTTCCCAACTAAATTCGTCTAACCCTCGAGTTAGGTCTAGTCTCTCGGTAGACTTCCACCTTGCCAGAATACGATCTCCCCGATCTACCTGGACTTCACCTAGTCCCACCAGGTCTTTTCACTTGCCAGCCTGCGATCTCCCCGATCCAGCTGGACTTCACCTAGTCCCACTAGGTGCGCCTAGTCCCACTATGTCTTTTCACTTGCCAGCTTGCGATCTCCCCGATCCAGCTGGACTTCACCTAGTCCCACTAGGTGTGCCTAGTCCCACTAGGTCTTTTCCCATGCCAGCGTACGATCTCCCCGATCCACCTGGACTTCAACTAGTCCTACTAGGTGTGCCTAGTCCCACTAGGTCTTTTCCCTTGCCAGCCTGCAATCTCCCCGATCCAGCTGGACTTCACCTAGTCCCACTAGGTGTGCCTAGTCCCACTAGGTCTTTTCCCTTGCCAGCCTGCAATCTCCCCGATCTAGCTGGACTTCACCTAGTCCCACTATGTGTGCTCAGTCAAGCCTCCAATCAACCTTGACCCACTTGACATCATACGATATTCAAACATCATATGACTTTCAAACATCATTATCAAACATCGAAATATACGCCCATACCATAAGCTTACCAAGCTTATCAGACCTAAGCTCACCCAAGCTTAGTCAAACTAGGTCAACTCTGACCTAACCAAGATTGCACCAACAATCTTCCCCTTTTTGATGTTTGACAATATGTTTGAGAAAGACTAACCCATATTAGCCTTTCAATTTTCTCCCCCTTTGACATACATCAAAACTCTTCCCAAGAGTCTCTATGGTCAAAGGCAAACCCAATGAAAATCCCATACTTGTCATTGAACCAATGCTCAACCTTGAGCATTCATCATAATGAAGATTTCCAATCTTCATCCTTTCATTGTACCAAAAATAAAAATACAACCACATGTTGTTAAGGAAGACCTCCCTCTCAAAACATGCTCTAAACCTCTATCATTGCACCAACAATGATTTTTGAGTTCCTAAACTTTTAGGAAAACTAAACTTGAGGCGATTGAGATTTTGAAATTCAAAACTTGAATCAAACTCTCTCCTTAACCCTTAAATGTTCACCAAACCATTTCCCTTTTTGATTTCATAATGAAATTTACCCTAATATACTTATAAAAGTATTTCAAGGGGCTAGGGATTGTTAGGTTACACAAAAATGGGTTAATGGACTGAAAACTGACAGTTTCAGTCTCACCAATCGATTGGTGTTGGGAACCAATCGATTACGACATGCCTTAATCGATCAACTGATCGATTATGACTCACTGTAATCGATCAACAGATCGACTACGCGAGCTTCTGTGCTCGCAAGAAGTTCTACCAATCGATTGACCAATCGATTGGCTTTAGTTCCAATCGATCACCTGATCGATTGGGAGTTTATGAAATCTGAAAACAATTTCAGATCCGAAATTCAGAAACCCCTAAATAATTCTACAAAATTCGAAAAATTCTAAAATTTTGTGTAGACATTATTTATACCATATACTATCAAGGAAAAATAATTTTCTATGAAAATAACCTCCTTTTTCAAAGATTGACATAAAATTGGAAACCATTGAAATACTTCAATGTTTTTCATGTTTTGTATCCATTTCATCAATGATGAGTGCTATCAAAAGATAGTCTTCACCAAGGTTTTCCAAGATAGTTTTAAAATGTTTTTCAAAAATAATATCCAATCATGTTACTTGGGCTAAATGCACATGATTTATACATTAGCTTTCCCAATGATTGGAGTTCATTGAACCTCATGTTTTGATGATACTAAAACTCAATAAGATGAAGATAAATCAACACCTTGAGTTTTGTTCATCTTCCTAACATCTCACTTGTTCTAATGTGTCTCAAAAATACATACAAGTCACCTTATAGTCTTAGTGAGATGTGAAAGTCATGTTCTCCCTAATCTAAGGGTTCATGCATTTCTATCTAGGCATGATAAACTTTGATCATCCACCTAGGATGTCAATTAATGCCAATGTCCTTAAGTTCAATAAAAATTGATTTATGCATGATTAATGACTATGACATGCATCATATTAGAATTTTTAAAAAGAAATTATAACTCGATGATGCATGTATGACATGACATGTAATATTTTCATAATAAAATATGAATGATGAAATATGATGTCATGGCATGTGATAGGGCATACAAAAACATGACATAATAGCAAAGAAAAAAATACCTAAATTTCCTATCTAAGTATCAATAACTCATCGCTAAGACATTGATAATCCTAAATTTGCCCTAATTTCCAAGATAATGCCAAAACTCCCCAACTTGGCCTATCTTTGGACTCTAACCTAGTTGTGCCAACTTTATCAAGTTTAGTCCTCCAAAAATATAGTTTGGCACAAATTTACTCCTCCTAGAGTAAATAAAAGAATCCTTCATTTTCAAGGGTAGTAATTCCTTGAAAATGTCCCAAAGTGCCAACTTCATCAAGGTTGGGTTAACTACCCTTCCAATTAGAGTTGACACTCCCTAGACCTGTCTAGGGTGTGGCGAACACACTCTTAGGAATCCAAAACCTATTGGTGCTCCTTGGGTGTTCTAGGTATTCACTAGGGATGACTTCCCTTGATACCTTCCTAAAGACTTTCTTAGGCTTCTCCGAAGCCATAGTCACCTTTGTCTTGTCTTGGTCAACTCTAGGGATGGCTTTCCTTGCACCTTTGACTTGACTCCTAGACCTAGATTTAGTTCCATATTTATATGGAACTCTATGATAGGATGGACCATCATCCTTAGTCTTAGGTTTGTACCCCAAACCTTTCTTGCTCCTAGAGGGTCCTTGATTTCCTAAATCTAGGTTTTGATCCTTAGATCCCTTAAATAGATTTTCTATTCTTTTAAGGGATTTTTCTAGTTTATCAAGTTTTGACCTCAAAACTTGATTTTCAATCAATACCTCCTCAAGGCTTGGTTTTCTAATATAGCCTTGGTGATAGTTTTTCTTAGCCTTGGATTGGGTAGGTCTACCTTAGAAATTCCTAATTTGTTCCCTATCCTTAGAAGTGGTAGTCCTAGCATGGAAAGCTCTATAGTTTTCCTTAGGATTTTTATACCTCCTATTTTCATGATAAATAGCATTAAAATGATAATAATTATTTTTAGCATGCAAATTATCATGATTTAAATAAGTACCATTACCTAATGGTACCTTAGTCTTGATATTGGAGGCTCCCCCTTGATTTGAGCTCCTCCACTTTGTTTTGGTCGGATCCTTCCCCTTTGGACATTGATTCCTATAATGTCCCTTTTGCTTGCATGAGAAGCACACAATGTGCTTCTTATCCTTCTTTACCACGGGGCCGACCTCCTTTGCCTTCTCCTTGGTCTTGGGTGTCATTTGCGCCTTCTTCTTGACCAATTTTGGACACTTACTCTTATAGTGCCCTTTTTCCCTACACTCAAAACAAATGATATGATTTTTATTTTTACAACTTGAAATTTTTATACCTTCATGTGGTGTAGAGGTGGCACTTTCTTCTTCTTTATTGACATTGGAATATGATGTTGAAGCTTGTCTTTGATCCGATGCCAATGACACATTTTGCTCCCCCTCAATCCTAGAGGTGGAGGCTTCTTGAATTTCCTCTTCAACCCTTGAGGTAGAGGCTTCTTGAGCTTCATCTTCGGATGTTGAGCACCTCTCAACTTCCGAGTCCTCTTCACTTGATGAATCTCCCTCTTCGGATTTATCTTGATTTAGTATAGTGGAGGGATCTTCATGAAGCCTTGCCAATTTGCTCCATAGCTCTTTGGCGTCTTGAAATTCTCCAATCTTGTCCAAGATGGTGCTTGGCAAAAGATTGACCAATAGCTTGATCACTTTGTAGTTGGCCTCGCATCTCTTGATTTGCTCCTCATTCCATTTGCTTTTCTTGAGGAGTTTTCCTTTTGAGCTTGTTGGAGCTTCAAAGCCCTCAATTAGAGCAAACCATTGCTCTATCTCCATCATGAAATAATTCTCAATCTTTGACTTCCAAAGATTGAAATTTTCTTTGTCGAATGGTGGAGGTGCCCTTGTGTCATAGCCAAACTCCATTTATGAAATTGAAACCCCTTGATGATGACTTCTTGAAATTAGGATTTCTTCCAACTTCTTCTTCTTCCTCTAGCTCTTGCCCTCTTGACGATGAGTCCAAATAAGACCAACCTTGCTCTGATACCACTTGTTGGGACCGATTGGCGAGCTAGAGGGGGGGGGGTGATTAGCTTCGATTCGCTTGTAGATGATTTGTCGTGGCGGAAGACTTCAAGCAATCGCTAACACAAGGATTTACTTGGTATCCACCCGGGTCGGGTGACTAATCCAAGGATCCACTCTCCTCACACTCTCATGCACTATGAAAGTCTCATTCTTGAGGTGGAGAAACCTCTTACAAGCTTACAACAAGCTACAACAAGAACAAAGCAAATACAAAGAAAATCTTACAAGATTTACAATAAAAGAACTCTCTTTGCTTTCCTTGCTATCTTCAAACTTGTGATTGCCTCTTGGACCTTGGAAATGTAGCAGCACTAAGCTCCAAGGCTTCCCTTAAAATGATAATGAAGTTGGAGAAGAAGAGGGGAAGAGTCTACGGCCAAAACCTGCGCGAAAGACCTTATACTCGACGCCTAGGGTTTGGTAATCGATTACCATGTAGGATTTAGCTGTTCAACGGCTAGTTTTCGAACCGTAATCGATCAGACAATCGATTACCAGTGCCCTGAATCGATTACCCAATCGATTCAGAGCTTCTCTGTTCTCTCGCGCAAACCTCCGTGATCGATTGCCCCAATCGATCAAGATACACCTTAATCGATTGGGTAATTGATTAAGGGAAGGCTGAATCGATTACCCAATTGATTCAGCTACCTTCTGTCCTCTCGCATAAACCTCCCTAATCGATCATCTGATCGATTCACCCAATCGATTACTCAATCGATTGAGTCCAACCTAACTTGTTTCCACAAGTCTAGGATCCCCTACCAAGTGTCCGGTCAACCCCGTTGACCAACTTGGATTTCTCCTGCCTAGCTCCCAGCTCGGACTTACCCTGGTTCCCAACCAGATTCGCCTAACCCTTGAGTTAGGTCTAGTCTCTCGGTAGACTTCCACCTTGCCAGAATACGATCTCCCCGATCTACCTGGACTTCACCTAGTCCCACTAGGTCTTTTCACTTGCCAGCCTGCGATCTCCCCGATCCAGCTGGACTTCACCTAGTCCCACTAGGTGCGCCTAGTCCCACTAGGTCTTTTCACTTGCCAGCCTGCGATCTCCCCGATCCAGCTGGACTTCACCTAGTCCCACTAGGTGTGCCTAGTCCCACTAGGTCTTTTCCCATGCCAGCGTACGATCTCCCCGATCCACCTGAACTTCAACTAGTCCCACTAGGTGTGCCTAGTCCCACTAGGTCATTTCCCTTGCCAGCCTGCAATCTCCCCGATCCAGCTGGACTTCACCTAGTCCCATTAGGTGTGCCTAGTCCCACTAGGTCTTTTCCCTTGCCAGCTTGCAATCTCCCCGATCCAGCTGGACTTCACCTAGTCCCACTAGGTGTGCTCAGTCAAGTCTCCAGTCAACCTTGACCCACTTGACATCATACGATATTCAAACATCATATGACATTCAAACATCATTATCAAACATCGAAACATACGCTCATACCATAAGCTTACCAAGCTTATCAGACCTAAGCTCACCCAAGCTTAGTCAACCTAGGTCAACCCTGACCTAACCAAGATTGCACCAACAAGGATCAACATCTATAAAAGTTCATCCAAACAAGTGAAGAATATATGAAATGGTAAAAATGAATAAAAGCCAAGAAAAATAGCAAATTTGATAAAGTAGAAGACTTAAAAGCTCAAGGATATTTTCAATGCACTTTGCCATCTTTACAGTCCTCATAATGAGGTCGAAGGTGTGGTGGAGTAAGTCTTGGATAATACTTTTGATTTGGATGAAATGAACCCCTTTTGTTTCAATGTGCCAATTTGGTTTTTTTTTGTGTGCCACTTGCTTTCTTTTTCTTTTCTTTTCTTTTTCTCTTCTTCCTTTTTTTATAATCCTCTAGCAAAGTCAGATTTGTAGTGGGGCAAAGAATTTGATCCGGATGAGAGAAACTTCACTTACTTCATGGCGCCAAAACTTCAATTTTATGTGCCAACTTTGTTTCTTCCTTTTTTTTATAACTATTTTCTCTCTCTTTTTTTTCCTGCTCATCCAATCTTCTAATGGAGCATTTCAAATCAGGTTTATATCAGAGAACTTAAGACATCAAGTAACATAGATGTTCCACATACAATCCTCACTAAACACCTCTTACAACTCCTTTTTGATACACACCCTTCTCTAGTTGGCACACTTCTATCAATCTTTTTTTTTCTGTTTCAAGTTCAGCTCCACGGCAGTTCATTTCAGAATCCCGAACCATCAAACTCTTCATCTTTGCAATTTCCTGGTTTCTTATTAGCAGTTAGCATCAAATAGGAATGAAAAATTTTGATCCAAGCTATTTCAGATTTCAGCTCACTGCATTTTTTTTCTGTTCTTGATCTAAAAAGTCCAAACAACCACATTTCCTTTCTCCTTTGATCAGCAGTGGATATCCTTGATACAATTTTGATACATTTATGAACTTATTCCCTGATTCATAGCCTAGAAAACCCAATTTCAGGTTCGAGTTGACAAACACTGCTTTCATTTCAGCAGCTTGATACCTTGCTGTTTTATTCAGTAGTCATACTTCAATTCAGTGTCTGATCATGTTCAGCTGCAACTCAGCTCCTAGCATATTTTTTTAAGAGTGGCCGAACAGCTCATAGCATATTTTTTTTCCTTTGGCACATATTTTTTTCTCTCTTTGAAATGACACAGATTTCCTTCATTTGTTCCCACTTTGGTACAGATTCCGCATTTGTTTCAGATCTATCTAGCTGCAGTTAATCATTTAGCAAGATGTTTCTGATTTCTAAGCAAAGAACAACTGCAAGTCCAAAACATCCCTGCCCAAAAATAGCTTCACAGAAAAATTTTTCTTCACTTGGCACAAACTTTTGCTTTTGCGTGCCATTGTTTCTTATTGCATATTTTTTTTCATTGCATGCCACTAGGATCTTCAAAGAATGATGAGAAATCTAAATGCCTCGATTGTTTCCATCCTTACCACTACTCCTTGCTTATTCTTGACACAACTCAACTCTACTTGGCACCTTTTTGAATCAATCTCAAAAATTTTTCTCTTTGAATATGAAATGCATTTTTGATACAAAATGCTTCCAAAACACTAGTCATCTCCCCCACACTTGATCCTTTGTCCGTCTCGGGCAAAGTAGCATTAAGAAACATCCCAAACAAACAAATCCAAAGAAAAGTATGGTTAGGAGTAGGAAATAAGGAAAGAAAAATAGGATGAACATGATTATTACCAAAAATTGATATGGAAAGGTAAACAAATTGATTAGCTTCTATAGATGTGATCCAATCATTGAAATATGGTTTTGAAAGAACCTAAGCAAGTTCTAGAGTACAATCACATGTATGTGTTACAAAAATAAGACTAATCCTCACTAGGTGCAAATGATTCATCTCAAATCATCACTTTAGAATTTAAAGCTAAGTAGTACTCAAGCATCCAAGATATCATCCATTAGCTTAAATCTAAAGTTTTAACAATCAAATTTAATTTATTTTCAAGAAACTCTAAAATGATATGAAGATAACCTAGAGGGATACATTCATTCCTATTTATTATGAAAAAGTTCCAAAAGACATAAAATGGTATTTACAATGTCTATTTATTCATCCTACTTACCTAAGAATTTATTAGCAACAACTCATTCCACAAAGAAAATTACTTCTAGAATATGAAAATGATATATACAATGTCATGTAAGTGCATGAAAAGTGAACTCCCCTTAAGTTGGGTAGATAGTCTCGTTCATGTCCAAACCATCCACCTCTAGCTCCTTTAATTCTTCAAAGTACCTTTTGAGCCGGTGGCCGTTGACTTTCCAAATAAAACCATTAGATATATCTTGAATTTCCACAACACCATAGGGAAAAAATGTTAGTTACAATAAATGGACCTTCCCACCTTGACCTTAACTTACCTTTTATCAATTTGAGTCTTGATTTATACAATAATACCTTGTCACCAATTTGGAAGTCCTTCTTCAAGATGTGCTTATCATGGAAGTTTTTGGTCTTTTCCTTATAGATCCTTGAATTTTCGAATGCTTCTAGCCTAATCTCCTCAAGCTCTTGAAGTTACAATTTTCTCTCTTCTCCCCCTTTGGTAGCATCGAAATTACATGCCTTTACTGCCCAATATGCTTTGTGCTCTATTTCCACGGGAAGATGACAAGCTTTGTCATAGATCAATCGGTAAGGTGACATGCCAATGGGGGTCTTGTACGCAGTTCTGTACGCCCAAAGTGCATCATCTAACCTCTTGCTCCAATCTTTTCTTGTAGGTCCAATAGTCTTCTCCAAAATGGATTTGATCTCTTTGTTTGATATCTCAGCCTGTCCATTTGTTTGAGGGTGATAGGAGGTAGAAACTTTATGTACAACCCCATATTTATTTAGCAAGGCTTTCATGAGTTTATTGCAAAAATGAGATCCTTGGTCACTTATTATTGCCCTTGCAATTCCAAACCTGCAGAAAATGTGTGACCTAACAAGACTACAAACAACAGAAGAATCATCAGTCTTGGAGAGAATGACCTCCACCCATTTAGAAACATAATCCACAACAAGTAAAATATACAGATAACCAAATGATGCAGGAAAAGGTCCCATAAAATCTATTCCCCTAACATCAAAAATCTCGCAAAAAAGCATAGTGTTTTGGGGCATCTCATTTCTTACTCCTATGTTTCCAGTTCGCTGACATCTATCACAATTTTTATAGAACACATGAATCATGAAATAGGGTAGGCCAATACAATCCACACTCTAGCACCTTCCTAGCAGTTCTTTGGGGTCCAAAATGCCTCCCACAAGCTGATGAATGACAAAATGTAAGTACAGAAGTAAACTCATGATCTGGTACACATCTCTTAATTATTTGATCATTACAAAATTTCCATAGATACGGATCATCCCACACATAAAATTTTGCATTGCTTTTAAGTTTATCTTTTTGAGCTTTAGAAAAATGTGTAGGGAAAACTTGGGCAACTAAAAAATTAACTAGGTCTGCATACCAAGGTGTCTCACCATGTACTGCTAGAAGGTGCTCATCTCTAAAATCATCAATGGTGGCAGGTAATCCATCTCCTTCAATTCTGCTTAAATGATCTGCAACTAGGTTTTCCTTACCACTTCTATCTATGATCTCCAAGTCAAATTCTTGGATCAGGAGCATCCATCTGATAAGTCTGGGTTTAACATCAGGCTTTTTCAACAAATATTTCAGAGCTGCATGATCAGGAAAAATAATAACATATGAGCATAATAAGTAAGACCTAAAACGATCCAAAGCAAAAACAATGGCAAGAAACTCCTTCTCAGTAGTGGTGTAGTTTGCTTGGGCGGCATCCAGGGTTTTGGAGGCGTAGCAGATGACATGAGATGCTCCATGCACACTCTGTGCTAGTACAGCTCCCACTGCAAAGTTAGATGCATCACACATTAATTTAAATGACAAATTCCAATCAGGTGATTTAATAATAGGAGCTGAGGTAAGAGCCTCCCTGAGTCTGTGAAAAGCTTCCTTGCACTTATCATCGAAATGGAACTCAACATCTTTCTGTAAAAGTCTTGTCAAGGGTCGAGCAATCAAGATGAAGTCTCTAATAAATCTGCGGTAGAACCCTGCATGTCCAAGGAAAGCACGAACATCCCGTACGTATACGGGGTATGATAAAGAAGAAATAATATTGATTTTTGCAGGATCTACCTCTATACCTCTTCGAGAGACGATATGTCCAAGTACAATACCATGCTCCACCATGAAATGATATTTTTCAAAATTGAGCACAAGGTTAGTCTCAATGCAACGGTGTAAAACCCTAGACAAATTTTCTAAGCATGAATCAAAAGACGTGCCATAAACTGAAAAATCATTCATGAATACCTCCATACAGTGCTCTAGCAACTCATCGAATATACTTACCATGCATCTCTGAAATGTACCGGGTGCGTTGCAGAGTCCTAAAGGCATCCGTCTGTAGGCAAAAGTGCCAAAGGGGTAAGTGAAGGTAGTCTTCTTCTGGTCCTCTGGATCTATACAAATCTGAAAGTAACCTGAATAACCATCTAAAAAATAATAATATGACTTCCCTGCCAGTCTTTCAAGCATCTGATCAATAAAGAGTAAAGGGAAGTGATCTTTCCTTGTGACCTTGTTGAGCTTCCTGTAATCAATGCAGACTCTACATGAATTCTTAACTCTGGTAGGCACTAATTCATTGCTCTCATCTGCCACCACTGTCACCCCGGATTTCTTGGGCACCATGTGTATGGGGCTAACCCACTGACTGTCAGAAATAGGGTAAATAATACCTGCCTGAAGAAGTCGAGTCACCTCTTTCTTTACAACATCCAAAATGAGTGGGTTGAGTCTTCTTTGTGGCTGCCTCACGGGTTTTACATTTTCTTCCAAGAATATCCTGTGCATACATATAGCTGGGCTATTACCTGATAAATCTATAAAGTCCACCCAATTGCCTTCTTGTAATGCCTCAGGACTTGTAATAATTTCTCCTCCTGCTCTGATCCCAAATGCTGTGCGATAATAACTGGAAAATTCTGCTCCTCTCCTAAGTACACATACTTCAAGTGGCCTGGTAATGGTTTAAGCTCAATCTGGCCCTGCTCAGTGGGTATGAGTGATCTTTGGGGCTCTGTGCAATCCCCTACACTACCATACCTGTGCTCTGTATCCTCTGAAATCTCAATAGAAGTAGGTGATCCTTGGGACTCTGTGCAATCCCCTATACCTAGAACATCCTCAACAACTGGAAGTGAATCTGAAATAAAATCTGAAATCATCTCAGCCTCTGTAGCAAACACATCCTCAGCCCCCTCTGCAGAAATAACTCCTCTAGAAAAGTCATGTGAAACTCCTTCAGACTCTAAATCTGTACCAACCAATCCATCCAAAATGTCAATGCTCATAATAGAATAGTCCTCTCTAGGGTGCTTCATAGCATCAAAAATGCTAAACTGAACTACTGTATCTCCAATCTCCATCGAAAGCAAACCAGCATAAACATCTATCTTTGTTCTAGCAGTCTTCAGAAATGGTCTTCCTAAAATAAGTGGAGATCGGTGTGCGAGATAATCTCCCTCCATATCCAAAATATAAAAATTGGCAGGAAATATCAGCTCCTTTACCTTCACCAAAACATCTTCAATCATACCAGCTGGGTGGGTCTGACTCCGATCTGCTAGCTGTATCACCACGCTAGTAGGCTGTAAAGGGCCTATACCAAGCATCTGGAATACTGACCTATGCATCACATTTATGGAAGCTCCTAAATCCAACATAGCATCATGAAACATGGTCCTCCCTATCTCACAAGATACAGTAAATACCCCTGGGTCTTCACACTTCTGAGGAATGGAGTGGATAAGTGCTGAAATATTCTTCCCCAAGCTGACTAACTCATTTTCCTTAAGCTTTTTTTTATGAACACACAAATCTTTCAAGAACTTAGCATACTTAGGAATATGTTTAATCATAGTCAACAAGGGTACATTGATCTCTACCTTACTGAACACTTCACTAGCTCATTATACTCCTTAGCTTTCTCCTCCTCCACTTGCTTCTTAGCTTGAGTTTTACGATGAGGGAAAGGTAAGGGAACAGAAATTTCCTCATCTTGAACCGAAATGGAAGGGGCTGAATTTCTAACTGCTGCCCCTCTTGATGTGTAGCGACCCGCCTTCTCTACCTTAGACGGACCGTTACTTTGTCTACTTCTTGACTCTAATGCAATGACTAAAATGCGAAACTTTCTTAAACTCTTTTTTTTTGTATTTAAATCTATCTAAGAATGATATTCTAACTTTAATAGTCATGCATTTAAACTCATCACACAAGGTTCTATAATATTACTAAAGCATTATGGAATATGAATGTAACTTTTCTAAGCATATTTAAAGCAATAAAACTTAATTCAAAAGGAGACTAACAACATCTTGGCACATGCATCAAATAGATAAAATGTAAATCTTACTTTTCTACCGAATTTACCAGCATTCTAAGCACAATTAGGACTTAGTCCAAAAGGGAATAATAAGCTCAAGAATAAGTCTAAAATTCAATGTATCAACCTGCTAAACTACTCATGCCCTTGCTCATCTAGTGCATTCACAAAAGTATGCATACTAATTGAAATGACATGGAATCTTCATTCTACAAAATTGAGCATGTAAAACTATCCGAAGCATAAATGTTTAATAAACTCCATAACACAATAACTTGGAATTTGGAAACCTTAAACATTGCATTTCAAATAAGCTAAACTGTCTCGTCCCAAGGACCTCTCCAAGGTCAACCACCACACACACGTCGCTCAGCACCGCCTCGTCGCCTTCCTTCAGAATTGCTTGCCTTTACCTTTGCCTGCAGTAAGAGGAAATGCAACTATTAAGCATAAAGCTTAGCAAGTACTATCTAGCTCACAAAATCTCGAAATGTGCAAGCATGCTTTTTAAACAATGTGAAATCACATGAGATACTTTTATGCTTAAAGAAACACTAACACATGTATAACTCAAACATGTATTCTCAAGCATTAAAAAGTCTTAACTCACTTTTATTGGCTTAACTTGAAACTTTAGCAATTCTTGAACTTTAAATCTTTCTTTAACTTTTAGAAAATTTCCTTAAACTTTAGAAAACTTTGCTAAAGCATATACTTGAAAATAATAACTCACATGGATCCACTTAAGACGTAAGTACCATCTTATGCGCGTTCCCTAAAAGGTTGGGGTAGCGAGCCACCAATCCTAATAGAGCAGACCTTGGTCTACCAGGGCCAAGACCTTGGAATTGGACACCTTGTAGCGACCCGCCTTCTTACTACCTTAGACGGATCGTTACTTATCTCTACTTCTTGACTTCTATACATGACTAAAGAAAATTGCGGAAATCTTTTTTTTTTTTTTAAACTTTAAAATTCATCTAACAATTATGTTCTAACTTAAGCAATCATGTATAATAATACCATGTCATACTCTCTTCTCAATCCCATAGCCAATACCCATCGAAAAACAGCCTTACCCTTCTTAAACAGCCTGTATCAGTCGACTGATGACGTCATCAGTCGACTGATACGGCTGTAATCTGTTTTACAGATTTCGGCCCTTGCTGTCCAAGGCCACCCTTCCCTCAATTTCGAGCCATATCAAACTACAACATCATTTCTATACTCTATATCAGTTTCCTAAACGATTTAGCCATTCAAACGAATTCATAATCTTGAATTTAGGACTTTTATGGAAGGAAACGAACTAAGCAAGTTTATATAAACTTTAACAATGGATATTGTACCAATCTTAGCTTCTATTACTTTATAACCCCAAATACATGTTCTATGACCTTGCTAAAACATCATGAAATATGAATGCAACTTTTCTAAACATATTCGAGCAATGAAACTTAATTCAAAAGGAAAATTGATACTATCTTGGCACAAACACTTTTTCTCTAACAAAGTATCAATATTTCTAACTACTCACACTTTTACTCATCTAATGCAATCATGGGAATATATATGCTAAAGGAAATGACATGGAATCTTTACTCTAAGAATTTAGCATATAAAACTATCCAAAACTCAAATACTCCATAATCTCCATAAAGTAAGAACTTGTAATTTGAATAAACTTAAACACTGCAATTCAAATAACTAAATAGTCTCGTCTCAAAGATCTCTCCATAATCAGCCACCACACACACTTTGCTCAGCACCGCCTCGTCGCCTTCCTTCAGAATTGCCTGCCTTTACCTTTATCTGCAATAAGAGGAAATGCATCTATAAGCAAAAAGCTTAGTAAGTACTATCTAGCTCACAAAAACTCGAAATATGCAAACTTGCTTCTAGATCAAACTGAACATCATATGAGATACTAATATGCTTGAAAGAAAACTAATAACATGTATAACTCAAAACATGCATACTCAAGCAATAATAAATCTCATTTTACTTTTCTTGGCTCAACTTGAAACTTTAGCTATTCTTTAACTTTTGAAAACTTTCTTAAACTTTCGAAAACTTTGCTAAAGCATATACTTGAAAATAATAATCACTTGGATCCACTGAAGACGTAAGTACCATCTCATGCGCGTTCCCTAAAAGGTTGGGGTAGCGAGCCACCAATCCTAATAGAGCAGACCTTGGTCTACCAGGGCCAAGACCTTGGAATTGGACACCTGGATTTCTTTAACGACGCCCTTGGACGCCGGGTACTGGCCTTATAAAATAAAATAGCTTTTCTTTCTTTTCTTTCTTATCTGTAAATGCCTTGGCATTTTCTGGAGCACCTTGCGTGCTAAAATCCCTAAGTCTTGACTTTTGGGGATTTTCTTAAGGCCTTGGCCTTTTCTTTTCTTATCTTCATCTTCTTTTCTTTTCTCATAACTTTCTTGGCCCTAAACTCACATAGGGTGCTTATCAAACATATACAAGCATATAAGAACTAAGATCACATGCAAAAACTAAAGCAAAAAGGAAAAATTCTCTTTTAAAGACTTTTAAAGGAAATTCTCGCGGTAAAACCGCCTCTTACTGCAGGTGAGCAGTACTTACATTGATATCTTGGACTTACAACCAAGATTGAGGTCTAGAACTCGGGAGAAACTCGAGATCTCGAAGAATTCTTCACGTCTACGCGTTCCTCTCGTCGCGGGGATCTCGAATATAGTATTATCTCTTGGAGAAAGGGTCTCGGCCGACCCTCTTGGCCTTGATTTGCGTGCGCACAAGAGAGGAGAGGGAGAGGGGTCGGCGCAAGGGGTGTTGGCCGAAGGGTTTGAGAGAAATCCCAACTTCTCTCTTTAAGTTTTCTATTTATACACTTAAGGATCGGATCAACCTAACTACAGCTTAAGTATTTATTTTTTTTTTCCTTTTTTGTGCTTGATACCCTTAGCCCAGCTGGCCGCGCGCTCCCTTGGTCTCGTGGTGGTCGCTGGTTCGAACCCCCACTGCCCCTTATGGTATTTTCCTATTTTGGCTTCTTTTTCCTTTTTCTTTTTCTTTTTCCAAAAATACCAAACGGACTCGGAAAATTTCATAAAAATACTCTAAAAATTCCTAAAAATATCTAGAATATTTCTAAACCATTTCTAAATAATTCTAAGGACTTTAAGAACTAAAAATCGAAATTTTGGGGCGTTACACACCTGGATTTCTTTAACGACGCCCTTGGACGCCGGGTACTGGCCTTAGAAAATAAAATAGCTTTTCTCTCTTTTTTTCTTATCTTTAAATGCCTTGGCATCTTATCGAACACCTTGTGTGCCCAAATCCCTAAGTCTTGACTTTTGGGGATTTCGTAAGGCCTTGACCTTCTCTTTTCTTTTTCTTTATCTCTCTTTTCTTTTCTTATAGATTTCTTAGACCCTAACCTCACATAGGGTACTCTATCAAATATACATAAACATATAATGAACTAAGATCTCATGCAAAATCTTAAACTAAAAGTAAATATCTCTTTTAAAACTTTTAAGGGAAAATTCTTGCGGAAAATCGCCTCTTACTGCAGGTGAGCAGTACTTACATCGATATCTTGGACTTCAACCAAGAACGACGTCGGAGGTTCCGGAGAAACTCGGAGTCTCGGAGATTTCTTCGCGCTCACGCGTTCCTCTCGTTGCGGGGATTCCGAATATTGGAAGATCTCTCGGAGAGAGCCTTGTGTTAGAAATTCTAGGCCGCAAAAACCGCTTTTTGCGTTGCGGAAACCCCAGAATCTCGGCCACGGATCCGTGCGAACTTATAAAACAAATACGAGTACGAGTTTAACATCTAGATCTACACTAGATCTACGTGATAAGGACATTACCCTTGACGCGTAGCCCTTCGCTTTCCCGCTTATCCAAGAGGCCGCCGGATCTCGTAGAGTATCAAAGTAGACACTCCTCTATATGTATCCACGCGAACAAAAGAAGATGGATCGAAACCTCGGTGTGCTAGCACCCCTATGGGTTTCGGCCAAGAGAGGGAGAGGAAGAAGAAAAATCCGGGAGGAGAAGAAGAGCCACCAAAATGAAACAAAACCCACCTTTTGTTTCCCTTGGGTGGCCGGCCACTTAATGGCCATTAATGGCCATTAGGTGGCCGGCCATAATGGCCATTAAGTGCCATTAGGTGGCCTTCCAAATCCCCTATCAATTTGAATTCGAAATTCAAATGGGGGGGAAAAACCAAGTCAAGTCTAACTTGAATTGGAACCAAGTCAAGTCAAACTTGATTTGGATTTAGGTCAAGTCAAACTTGCCTTTTATGGACTTTCCATATTTAGCCAAGTCAAACTTGACTTCATTTCTTCTCCCATGTTGAGTCTAACTCGAAGTGGAACCAAGTCAAGTCAAACTTGATTTGGATTTAGGTCAAGTCAAACTTGCCTTTTATGGACTTTCCATATTTAGCCAAGTCAAACTTGACTTCATTTCTTCTCCCATGTTGAGTCTAACTCGAAGTGGAACCAAGTCAAGTCAAACTTGATTTGGATTTAGGTCAAGTCAAACTTGCCTTTTATGGACTTTCCATATTTAGCCAAGTCAAACTTGACTTCAATTTTTCTCCATCTATTTGTTCTTTGCGTGTGACCCTATAGGTTCTTGTAACGTTGGCAATGCTTCTAACCTCTTAGAAACATAAGCAATGAGCGGTATCTAGCAACACATCATTGCTACCCAAGTTACAAGAATGTTGAGATCCAACATCACCTTGTGACTAATAATTGTGACTCTCACAATATATGATAATGTCCCTCTATCCTTGATATCTAGATTGACTCAATTGAGGCATAGACCGTGTCATCCTCGAGTCAATCTATATCTTGAACTCCAAGTAGACTCACACTAATCAAGTGAGCTCAATATCTCATATTGACTCACTTGGGCATGGCCATGCACTTTGTGGTCTCACTCTATCAAGAATACGATATCGCTCCCGTCATATAGGAGGGATAGATCCCATCTACATCACTCACATCCCTCTCCATAATTTGTTACATACCCAGTAATCGCCTTTATAGTCCACCCATTTACGGGTGACGTTTGACGAAGCCAAAGTACGCAACTCCTTATGTAGGAACCCATGGTGACTTCAGGTCCAAGGACTAATAGTCATACTAATAGCCACATGAGAAAGTATATGACACTCATATAACGATCCATGATACTTTCTCATGGCGGGTCATTCAGTNCTAGGGCCGGCGCCCCTCTCTCTCTCTAGGGCCGGCTCTCTCTCCTCCCCTAGGGCCGGCGCACATCCCAAGGGTGGCCGAGAGCTTCATCCACCAAGAAGGTGCCGAAGAAGAAGAAGCGGATCGCGACTCCTTCCTTCCTTTCCCGGAATTTTGATTCCGTTACTTTGGTGGTTAGTTTCCATCTTTCTCTCTTGATATTCTAGTTGTGCCTTTGGAGAATCTAGTAGTTCTCGTCGGCACAAAACTCGTGGCTTTGCGAAGTCATCCCGAAGAGAACTCGGCGTGGACGCGAATAGAGGCGGAGCTTCCAAGGGACGCTACGGTTGGATCTCGTCCCTTACTTCGAGTTACGCGAGGTAAGTAAATTAGTTTACTTTTCGCAAAATTTTAATTTATGATCATGTCCACACATCATAAGGTCGCATGCTAGATACGTGGTTAAAATAATTTGAGAAATTATTTATGCTAATTCTTCCGCTGCACGTAAATATTTTAAAATTTACGAACCCGTATCCTTGTCAACATGCACCCGGTCCCAACAGTGGTATCAGAGCCGGTTAGTGTTCGACATAATCATATAATTGTTTTGCGGAAAACTTTGTCATGATCTCAATTTTGGAAAAATTTTCAATTATGGAAACTTTCCAATTATATAAATTTTAGATTTAGGAATTTCAAAGTTTGGAAATCCTCATGAAATTTCGCAAACGTTTGAAATATCCTAGTTTCTGAAATTTTATGATAATTGTGAAAACTTCCCATCTTTGGAAACTTTCCAATTTTGGAAATTTCTAGAAATTTTCCAATTTTGGAAATATGTAAGTTTTCTTTGTACCAGAAACTTACAATTATTCTGAAAACCTATTATGAAATCTCGCAATTTTGGGCACTTTCTTTCAAGAAAGTCTAGACAAATTTATGGAAATTAATTGACAATTAAATTTGAATTGGTTTTTAAATTACAACAAAATTCTTTATTTTGGATTGAGCCTCGGGGAGCCGTCCAATTTAAAGTTAGTTGTTGTAATTTAATTTCCCAATTTTGAATGAAATTGTCATGTTTAATTTGGTTGCGCTTCGAAGCGGACCAAATTGGATTTACGACAAATTTCTTTTCTTTGGGTATCTGAGCCTCGGGGAGCCACCCTTAGAAAAAATTTGTTGTAATTAATTAAATCCATGAATAAAATATGATTTAAGAGGTGATGCTCTTACATATTGTTGTCTCCAAAATTAATTAGGAAAATGGTTTCCTATAGAGTTTTCTTAAATGAGATTTTCATGAAAATAATATGTGGTTGAATTAAGGGAATTGTCTCTTAATTTAATAAGATTTGATTTAGAGAAATCAAAGTCTTAAACATATTATTTCCGAAATTGATTATGACAATTTAGGAAATTGTTTCCCAAAACAATTCCTTGAATAAAGTATGAAATTAGAATTAGGAAATCCGGTTCCTAATTCAATTAATGAGACTTGATAAATTAAGTCACATACATACTTTATTAAGGAAATCGTTAGTCATGACATAATTATATGTCATGAATGTGCTTAGAAAAGAAAGGATGAGACCCAAAACCCCTTACAAAATATTAAGGCCAACACCTTCCATTAATATGGTTAGAATCGGAGTTTTGTTTCTCGTTTGGGTTGATGGACACATCCATGCCCGGCTTGAACCTCAACATGTTCAAACCATGGAATTAGTTTATGAATAATATAGTTGGAGTCAGAGGTCAATCCTTAGTTTTGGTTGTTGGACACATCCAAGCCTGACTAAACGGTTGAATGAGCTCCAACCATATTAAAACTATTTCTTGATTAATGGGTCAGCCTTAAGCTTAGAGCATCGATTTGTTGTGCCACAGCCAAGGTCGATGTAAAGAGAGGTGCAGTTGGGTGCTATGTATATTGTTGCATACTTGTTAATGAGTTAACAACCCAATGATTTATACAAACATTCAATTAGTTGATAGCATAAAGTGATAGTTACATATATGTAATATATAATCGGTATAATTGCCTACCTTCATAGCTAAGAATAACTTGATGGCCACAGCCATGGTTGTTCTTATCTATGGTTGGATATCAACCTATTTGGAGATGTTCCTATGATCTCCCGAATTGATAAAAAGGGTTATTCAATTTGAAAAATAAATAGGATTTTTATTAATGTATGTTGATACATTTTTTAATCATTCTTCTCACGTAAGCTCAATTTGTATTTCTAGGATAATCACTCGATCATGTCTTCTCTGAATTTGCGTTCCATTTTGGATACCAATAAACTGACTGGGCCAAACTTCATGGACTGGCTTCGAAACCTGAGGATAGTCCTCAAGGCAGAGAAGCTTGCTTATGTCCTTGAAGATCAACTTCCCAACCGTCCTCCTGAAAATGCAACTCCAGACCAGTTTCCTGAGTTGCTCAACCTGCTGAAGACTGTAGAGCCTTCTGTGAAGCAGGATCAAATGACGGTACTGTTAGTTGGTTCCTCGAAGAAAGGTTCTAAGAGGAAGGCCAAAGAACAGAATAAGGGAAAGAAGAAAAAAAAAAGACTGAAAATACCTTAAAAGGCACTTTCCATCACTGTGGCAAGGAGGGTCACGGGCGAAGAAACTGCAAGGTTTATCTTGAGTCTTTGAAAGAGAAGGCATTCGATGCCCCATCCTCTTCAAGTATCTTCGTTATTGAATGTCACTCTATTTCCTCAAATACCTGGGTACTTGATACTGGGTGTAGCTCACATATATGTAATGACATACACGGGCTAAGGAATAGAAGAAGACTCGTCAAAGGAGAAGCGAATTTGCGAGTTGGAAACGGAGCAAAGATTGCTGCTGTTGCCATCAGAACATATTTGCTAAAGCTCCCTACAGGACGTGTCTTAGAATTGGATAATTATTATTTTGTTCCTTCGTTAATAAAGAACATTGTATCTATTTCATGTTTGAATGAAAAGGGTTATCATTTAACTTTTAGTAACAATTGTTGTTACATAACTTTAAATGGCGTTCTTTATGGGAATGGAACTTTGTGCAATGGTATCTACACGTTAGATTTATCCGGTGACGTTTTCAATATCGAAGTTAGCAACAAACGTGCTCGAATAGATAATCGAATAGACTCCTACACGTGGCATTGTCGTCTTGGCCATGTAAGTAAGAAACACATGACCAAATTATACCGATGTGGAATTTTGGAATCATTTGAACCCGGTTCATTTGATACATGCGAATCGTGCTTAAAAGGCAAGATGACCAAATTACCCTTTTCCGGAAAAGGTAATCCAGTGAGAGAATTGCTTGGTCTAATACATACTGATGTATGTGGTCCAATGTCAACTCTTGCACAAGGAGCCTATAGCTACTTCATCACCTTTATCGATGATCACTCACGATTCAGGTATGTGTTCTTGATGAAACACAAATCTGAAGCTTTTGAAAAATTCAAAGAGTTCAGAAATGAAGTAGAGAAACAGCTTGGCAAAAGTATTAAGATACTTCGATCCGATCGGGGTGGTGAATACTTAAGTCAAGAGTTTCAAGATTATCTTAGGGACAATGGGATATTGTCCCAATGGACTCCGCCGTATACACCACAGCATAATGGTGTATCTGAGAGGCGCAACCGAACCTTGATGGACATGGTTAGGTCGATGATGAATCATGCAACTCTTCCAAAATCCTTTTGGGGCTATGCACTTAAGACAGCTGTTTACTTGCTAAACAGAGTCCCGACCAAGGTAGTCTCTACTACTCCGTATGAGACATGGAATAGTAAGAAACCTCACTTAACTCACCTTAAGATATGGGGTTGTCCTGCTTATGTGAAGCGGACTATATCAGACAAATTGGATGCTAAGTCTGATAAATGTCTATTTATTGGATACCCTAAGGAAACGAAGGGTTACCAATTCTATCATCCCTTGGAACAAAAGGTGTTTGTTTCAAGGCATGCTGTATTTCTGGAAAAAGAATTTCTTTTACAAGAAAACAGTGGGAGTGGCATTGAACTTGATGAAGTTCAAGAAACTCCAATAGACATTACAGAGACACCTAGTCTAGACCCACAACCAATAACTCATAATGATGAGCTATCAGTTGAACCTAAAACAACACCACCTCTTCGTAGGTCTGATAGGACACGCAATATTCCAGAGAGATACGGATTTCTCATAAGCGAATCGAATGACGTGTTGCTCATAAGCGATGACGAACCTATCAGTTATGAAGATGTTCTGAAAAATTCAGAAAGGGACAAATGGCTTGAAGCCATGAAGTCGGAAATGGATTCCATGTACGAAAATCAAGTATGGGACTTGGTTAACCCACCTGAAGGGATTAAGCCCATAGAGTACAAGTGGGTTTTCAAGAAGAAAACCGACATGGAAGGTAATGTTGTTACCTTTAAGGCTAGATTAGTGGCAAAAGGATATCGTCAAAAACAAGGAATTGATTATGACGAAACCTATTCGCCAGTAGCTATGCTTAAATCCATTTGGATGCTCCTAGCCATAGCAGCTCATTATGATTATGAAATATGGCAAATGGATGTGAAAACAACTTTCCTTAATGGAAACCTACTTGAGGATGTATACATGATACAACCTGAAGGTTTCACATCGGTTGATAAAACCAAAGTATGCAAGCTTCGACGATCCATATATGGACTGAAGCAAGCATCCAGGAGCTGGAACATCCGTTTTGATGAGACAATCAAAGAGTTTGATTTCACACAAAATCCTGACGAACCTTGTGTGTACAAGAAGGTTAGTGGGAGTGCAGTCGTATTCCTAGTGTTATATGTCGATGACATATTGCTTATAGGAAACGATATATCAGTCTTGCAATCAGTTAAAATTTGGTTGTTCAAAACTTTCTCCATGAAAGACCTGGGAGAAGCAACCTATATCCTTGGGATTAGAATCTATAGAGATAGATCAAAACGGTTGCTTGGTCTTTCGCAGTCTACATATATAGACAGAGTGCTAAAAAGGTTTAGCATGTCGGAATCCAAGAAAAGTTACCTTCCCATCAGGCATGGGATCAACCTTTCAAAGTCTATGTGTCCGCGCACAGAAGACGAGAGGATTTGCATGAATAAGATACCTTATGCATCCGCGATAGGATCTATCATGTATGCTATGTTATGTACAAGGCCCGATGTATCGTATGCTTTGAGCGTCACAAGCAGATACCAGTCGGATCCAGGAATGGATCATTGGGCGGCTGTCAAGACAATCCTTAAGTACTTAAGAAGAACTAAGGATGTGTTCCTAATATATGGAGAAGGAGATATGGTAATACGTGGGTATACAGATGCCAGTTTCCAGACAGATAAGGATGACTCCAAATCTCAGTCTGGATACGTATTTACTTTGAATGGAGACGCAATAAGTTGGAAGAGTTCCAAACAAGACACCGTAGCGGATTCTACCACGGAAGCGGAATATATCGCAACTTCGGAAGCAGCAAAGGAAGCAGTCTGGATCAAGAAGTTTGTCTCCGAACTTGGTGTGGTTCCAACCATTAATGAAGCAGTGCCGGTTTACTGCGACAACAATGGAGCTATTACACAAGCAAAGGAACCAAGGTCTCATCAGCGATCCAAACACGTGCTTCGCCGCTATCATCTAATCAGAGAGATTATAAGTAGGAATGATATACAAATTGAGAAAATTCCCACTGAAAGGAATTTAGCGGATCCTTTAACTAAGGCCTTGCCTCAGAGCAAGTTTGAGGGTCATGTTAGAGCCTGTGGTATTGGATACCATAGCGATTGGCATTAGGCCAAGTGGGAGTTTGTTAGTAATATGAGAGAAGTGTCCTAAGGCAATCGCCTTATGATTGTAAACATTTATTTCAATAAATGAAATTTCACTATTTGAGTATACATGTTTGTGTATTTGATTGGGATCTTAAACTCATTTACTGAATGTCCGCAATACAATTCACATCATGAGAGAATTTGTGATGGAATCACAACTAGTGATTATCTCTACATGTGCAATTGTGAAGTATTGAAAATATCCCTAGTCGATGAATTGATAAATACGGACGCTGTCAATTCTGTTGAGACTAGCATGGGTTATTCTCTAATCAGCTGATTTTCACTGGCTGGTGACATTGGGATGTCCGGAGATAAACATGAATGCTAGTTAAGGGAACTAGTTCATTGGAGTGACTGACTGTAAAACTTCATATGGTAATCTACATATAGATATGTCAATGAAAGTTATTACTGCAGCTTAAGTGCGATGTTCCTTTGACTTGCGGTGTTCAAGTCATCTTGGTCATGGAGACTTATACCTTAACATCTTAAGCAAGCATCTCCAAGGAGGTGTGGACCCAGGATGGTTGGGTATAAGCCGAAGTGCCCGAAGATGTTTGAACAACCTACAAAGGATTCACCACTCCTTGCGAGGAGATGTATACCCAGGCCTATCGTCGGATTGTTACTCAAAGCCTCTGGCCAGAGCATGACATGTTTAGAGTATGAGTCTCTTAAATACATGAGAGTAATTAGAAATCCAAAGGACGAGAGAAAGTTACTTGGGCTAGGTGTGACGTAGTCAGCCTAGTGGGGACTGACACACACAGACCATGTCCTGAACCAAGTGGGTATAAGATGGTAAAGGGAATGAGGCACGATTCATTAGAGCTGCTGAAGGGTTTCAGAATCATTTCTGAGGTCAACCGTTGATCTTTCGATTAATTGGGGGTCATGATGTACTACTAGGTGTCACTCATGATCGTTCTATAATTGGTTGATTATAGACGGCCAACATAAATCTAAAGCCTATTTAGTCACACGCACTACGAGTAATCCGAGGGATTTAAAACGAGTTGAAAATTGGATTTTCTGATCAAGAGAAATAAGTCGAATCTGAATTTATCAGAGGCGCACGGGAAGCTTAAAATGGCTAAGTCTTTTGAAGGCTTATTGGACGAATTAAATGAGTTTAATTCGCGATGGGTTTGGCTTGGTGTGGCCGGCCAAAGAGGGTGCCCACCCTCTTTGGTTTGGCCGGCCACTACAAGGAGAGAAAACCAATTTATTTGGTTTATTTTATAAAATAAATCAAGCATGATTTATTTTATAAAATTATGGATAAATAAATCTATATAAAGAAATTTATATAAAGAAATTTATATAAAGAAATTTGTAAAAATTTATTCTTTTTTATGGAAATTAAATGAACCATGGATCAGTTTATTTTAATTTTATAAAATCAATTATGAATTGATTTTTCCATGATATGAAAAATTTATAAATTTCTTGTAAATTTTATTCCATAATTAAAAAGAGAGATGTATTTGTTTTATTATAAAGTTAGTTATAATAAAACTAGGCATAACGGAATAATTCACAAGAAAATTTAAAAGATAAATTTCTTATGAAAATTTATTCCATTAATTCCGTTAAATGGGAGACTTGGCAAGGGAGAGGCTACTATATAAAGGAACCAAAGGCAAGCCTTGAATTCCAATCAATTAATCAAGAGATTAGTAGCTCCCTCTCTCTCTCTAACTCTCTCTCTCTCTAGGGCCGGTGCCCCTCTCTCTCTCTAGGGCCGGCTCTCTCTCCTCCCCTAGGGCCGGCGCACATCCCAAGGGTGGCGAGAGCTTCATCCACCAAGAAGGTGCCGAAGAAAAAGAAGCGGATCGCGACTCCTTCCTTCCTTTCCCGGAATTTTGATTCCGTTACTTGGTGGTTAGTTTCCATCTTTTCTCTCTTGTTATTCTAGTTGTGCCTTTGGAGAATCTAGTAGTTCTTGTCGGCACAAAACTCGTGGCTTTGCGAAGTCATCCCGAAGAGAACTCGGCGTGGACGCGAATAGTGGCGGAGCTTCCAAGGGACGCTACGGTTGGATCTCGTCCCTTACTTCGAGTTACGCGAGGTATTGAGTAAATTAGTTTACTTTCTGCAAAATTTTAATTTATGATCATGTCCACACATCATAAGGTCGCATGCTAGATACGTGGTTAAAAATAATTTGAGAAATTATTTAATGCTAATTCTTCCGCTGCACGTAAATATTTTAAAATTTACGAACCCGTATCCTTGTCAACGTGCACCCGGTCCCAACAAGATGATGAAGCCGCGGTTGAGGAGCTCCTTGATTCGTTATCACTTTCTTCTCTCGAGTCCTCTAGTGTCATGAATGCCACGTGGCAGTGGGTGTTCTCATCCTTCTTTTCTTTCTTCTTCTCCTTTCTTCTGTTACCTGCCACAAAAGCAAACCCTTTCTCCTTTGGGCTTTGGTTAGAGATCTCATGTAATTCCATTTCACAAATAGATCTTCTAACTTAATAATTGAAAGATCCTTAGATACCTTGTAGGCATCCACCATGGATGACCACAAAGTATTCCTAGGGAAAGATTTGAGGATATACCTTACAAGATCTTGGTTTTCTACCTTTTCACTGATGGAGTGTAGGCCGTTAAGGATCTCTTTGAATCTTCCATGGAGTTCACTTACCTTTTCATTCTCTTCCACCATTTCGGTGTTCATTTGGAGGTTCTTTCGGAAACGATTGCCAGTGGATGAGATCTTGCAGCAGCGGGGTATATGCTTAGCATCCAGATGTCAGTGCTGTGAGGCAGTGGAGTCTTGGGAGCACCTGTTTTATGGGAGCCCGATGGCAGGAGAGGTCTGGGGATACTTTGGACATTTATTTGGGGTAGGCAGTTGGAGGGAGATGGAGAGTTGGAGAGCAGGCACAGCATGGAGCAGCACTGGTTCAGTGAGGGAGATCATCCCCCTATTGATTTGTTGGTTCCTATGGACGGCCAGGAATGACTCCAAGCACCGGGGTCTGAGGCCAGAGGGGCAGAAGATTATCAGACAGATCACACAGTATTTGAGGGTCGGGATGGCATCTGGTATCATCAAGCCTAGGCATTGGAGGGGATCTATCTCGGCAGCTCAGGATATGGTGATCCAGGTGAGGATACGGACATTACACACGATCTCAGTAGTACACTGGAGGAGGCCTGCTGCTGGAGGTTTCAAGCTCAACACAGATGGCAGTTCTAGAGGGAACCCAGGTGAGTCTTCTTATGGTGCTATTGTTCGTGATGATAGTGGACAGGTGGTGGTGACTAGGCAGGGAGTCCTTGGAGAGGGCTCCAATATCAGAGCGGAGCTTATGGCGATCCTGAGAGGCTTGGAGTTGTGTGTAGAGAGGCAGCTTTCCCCTATTTGGCTGGAGTCTGACTCCCTGGTGGCACTGCATATCATCAGGTCTTCTGGCATCTCATGGGAGTTTCGGGAGGAGATCTTACGGATCAGGAGGCTGATACGACAGCATGGGGTCAGATGTACACACATATATAGAGAGGGGAATGCTGCTGCAGATTTCCTTGCCAACCAGGCGTATCAGCTGGAGGGAGAGCGGGTGATGGAGGGGCAGGAGATTGATGGTCAGTTGCTTGGTATTTGCAGGATGGACAGAGTGGGCTTGCCGTACATCAGGAGCTCTTGCAAGCCAGGATAGGACACCAGATGGATGGTGAATAGCTCCACCTTAGAGCTATCTAGCCCGCAGCAAACGGCTGCGGTAAAGGCACTTTAAATCCGTTGATGGCTGTGGCTTTGCCTAAAAGCCAGGTAGGGTGACTAGATCCACCTATGGTCTAGCTAGCCCGCAGCAAACGGCTGTGGTAAAGGCATCCTAAATCCGTTGATAGCTGTGGCTTTGCTAAAAAGCCATATAGGGTGAGTAGGTCCACCATTGGCCTACCTAGTCCGTAGCAAACGGCTGCGGTAAGGACACACTAAATCCGTTGATGGCTGGTCACTTGCCAAAAGTGAACATTGGGTGTGATGGAGGAGGTTCTAGGAGCAGGAAGGGCTAAGGCGTGGGTACATCATTCTGATCGGCTAGGAGAGTTGACTACAACAATCGGGCTGTTAAATGGGTTAGCTTGTCTTTCCTTGGCTGTTAATGGTGGTCATGGTTTTATTAACAATGTTCCGATCAGTTATCAAAGACCTGTCAATTGATATGGTAATGTAATAATGGACTGTTGTAAAGTGGGTTTCGGGCCTTCTTGTTTTTTCTGCGTGCCAAGTGTGCAAGGAGTTCTGCTGTCTGAATATGGCACTGCCATGTTATTTCGTTGCACCAAATCAGATTACATGGAACTGCAGTTTGCTCTCAGCCATTACAGAGGGTGACATTACTCTCTCAGTGAAGGAAATAATTTGGTGGTTTTGTTTGGCATTTTGACTCAGTTTGCAGGAGGTGAGTTCATGGGAGTTAGCAGCTGGATTTATAATGTGCCAAACGTGCCACCCATCTGGCACAATCAGGCAAGGATGTGCTGGCTGCATAGGGATGCAAAGCAAGCTGTGCTGGATAAAAATCAGACCCCTTATTGCTCAGGGAAAGCTGTGTACAGGTGTTTCGGATCTGCTGAGCTGGTACAACCAAAACGGTCGAGCGTGCCAAAGTGAATGGTTTTGGTTATAGCATTTTCTGATAATGGATTCAAAGGATCATGAAGCAGTTACATCTACACAGAGGGTGGTGGCCAAAATTTAAAGCTCAGAGAGGAATTTGAGAGGGGTATTCAGACTGATAAATGAAACTGCTGCTAGAAAATGTTGTGCCAGATTCAATGGGGAAAAGGCCAACAGAAACTAGCCAATGAAATAGGATGCTGAAAACCAAGGGGCAGGCTTCAGAAAATTACGTATCTGCTGTTGCATTTTTATCAGATTGGCTGTGATGAAAATTTGGAAAGGAATTGAAATTGAGATGTAGAAGTAGGAATTGATTTCTTTCAATACCAGTGGCTAATCATTAGTTATCAAGATGGTGTTCAGTTGAGAGCTTGCGTGCCAAATGTGCCAGATGAGCTGACACAGAAGACTGCAATATGGGGGTCGAATTTCAGCGTGCCAAGAAGGTGCTAATGCGTGCCAAAAGTACAAAAGGATCATTTGGCAGGGTATTTGAAGGCAACATATGATCGAAGCAAATTGATGTCCTGAAGTCAGCAAATTTCAGAAAGACCAGCAGCTAAAGGTAAAGACAGGATCTGAGCTGGTTTGATCAGGGGGTTTAAGCTGGAAATGCAGTTTTGATTGAGACTGTGAGGGCTGTGGAAAGTTGCAGATAAGCACCTTAGTCATGATACAACTTCAGTTTGGAAATGCAGAAACGAAATTGAATGCCAAGTGTGCAGTTTGAGCTAAACGGTTGGTACCTGTCAGCAGGGTGTGGGATTTCTGAAAACTCATGTAGCAGAGGGAAGTGTCGAGTGAATGAAACTGAAAATGTGGATAAAGATGAAGAGTAGATTCCAGCCTGTGAACAGAAACTGACATTGCTGTCAGGAATGCTCTGGAGTGCCAATTTACTGATGTGCGTGCCAAAGAGAGCTGCGTGCCAAGTGTATCAAAGGGGGAGTAAATGGAAGAATGAAATGGGATTAAAGCATTAAGAGAAACACAACCTGAAGTGTGCCAAAATTGCTAAAGAAACTTGGTGGGCAGAGACTCTGATTTCTGAAGATCAGTTGGGTTCTGAAGGGGCTGAAAGGACTTAAGAAGGGACTGCGTGGAGGGGTGGAGTGTAAGGGAATCTGAATCTGGTACGTGGCTGGGCTGTTGGTAATCATGTGGATTCTGCAATTAGTTAATTCAGATATTGAAAAGTCAGCAAAGCAGGCCTCTAAATCAACCACACAGCCCTCTGACGTAACTGAAATGAAGGCAAGGTGTGATACTGAAATTTGCGGGCCAGGGGGCGTGCCAAAAGGAACTACAGGAGTCGGTTTGGTGTGTGCCAGGGTAGCTGAAATCTGCATTCAATTAGCTGAAATGGAAATTGTGTTAAGAAGCTGCAGGAAGTCCAGGAATAACTGAAATACTTTGGATCAAATTTACTGCAATCAAGCTATAGTCAGATGCAAAACTGAAGGCTGAACATGCTGTTTTATTCTGAAAATGGAGTTAGAAAGCAGCGGGATGTTATGGGAACACTAAGTTCTAAGTGTGTCTTGGCGTGCCAAACAGCTGGAAAGTGCCAAGGAAGCTGAATTACTGAAGCCAACTCAGAGTTAATGCTGCTGTTTTTTGAGGTTGGCTATGAAAGGCTCAAAAGAATACTGAATGGATTCATTGCAGTTTCACGTCAGAAGTTGCTGATTTTGGCAGATTGAAGCTGTATAGGGAGTGCAGGGAGTGCAGTTTTGTGCTAAAGATAACTGAGATGAACTGATCTGGCAATCAAGGGTTTGCGGCACATAAATTGGTGGAAGGTGCAGTGGTTGGCACAAAGAAATAAAGGCAGAAAGGAAGATGGTGGTAGATTTGAGCTGCTGCAGTATCAGATTGTGAGAAGAGGTGATAGAGCTGTGTCACGGACAAAGGAGCCAATGCACATCTGGTTTGGAATTTCAGAGTCAAGTGCAAGTGGATGCAAGGAGAAGACTGTCAGAGCATGTTTGGGCTGAAGAAAAGCTGCAGATCAGAAGAGATACCGTTCAGGTGCAATCAGAGACAAGTGGAATTCTGCTAGAGCTTGCCTGCGCTGAAGAAAAGAAGCAGATTAGAAGTGTGCAGAGTTTAACATTAGAAAAGAGTCAATAAAACGGCTGATAATTGTAAAGTTTTAGATAAAGAGTCGGTGTTTATTTTAATTGCATTACTTGTAAATCGTTTGGGCTGCTGTAATCCTATATTAGAAGGTCAGGTTGGTCCCCCCTTCTGATATAGAGTTTCTTTTCAGGAATAAAATATTCCATTACTTAAAAAAAAAAAAAAAAAAACCTGAAATCGTAGATTTTTGTGATCGATCACCAGATCGATCACCAAACCGATCCAGCAGTCTGCTTGCCATAACCTGCAGGAAATACACGCCTGATCGGTCACCAGACCAATCAGATTGTGCCCTGATCGGTCTGGTGACCGATCAGGTCACTCCCTGACTGATCAGGAGCCATCCTGATCGATCATAATGAGGAACTCGCGATATTGATCGTTCACCAGAACGATCAGGAGGTCTCCCTGATCGATCACCAGACCGATCAGGAACCAAATAGAAGTCGGACCAAATGCTTCTGTTCTCTCCCCAGACCGATCAGCCCTCTCTGGATCGGTCACCAGACCGATCCACAACAGAAGTTCGTGCTAACTCCCTGATCGATCACCAGACCGATCCAGAGACTTCCAATTCAACCCAAAGTCAAGAGAACGGGCTCCCTACCCTTCTCTAACTCATGCTCAGTCCCCCGAACCAAGACTCCATGCCCGGCTTCACTCACCGGGATTTCACATAGTCCCACTAGGTGTGCCTAGTCCCACTAGGTCTTTTCCACTTCACCTAGTCCCACTAGATCTTTTCCCATGCCAGCGTGTGATCTCCCGATCCACCTGGACTTAATCTGAGTTCATTCAACCAAACTTAAATCGTTGTCAACACCAAAATAGCAATCGGGCCAGACTGCATCCACACTCACAAGTCATGGATATGTGATATCAAGTTGACACATGGGTATACATTGGAGAATGTGTATTGAATTGACCCGTCATGACAAAGTTTCATAGATTGTCATATGAGTGTCATAAACTTTCTCATGTGACTATTAGTATGAATAGTCCTTAGACCTGAAGTCACTACGGTTCCCTACATAAGGAGTTATGTACTTTGGTATCGTCAAACGTCACCCGTAACAGGGTGGACTATAAAGGTGATCACTAGGTATGTAATGAATTATGCGGAGGGATGTGAGTGATGTGGATGGGATCTATCCCTCCCATATGACAGGAGTGATATCTGTGGGCCTGATCGAGTAGGACTACTAAAACGCATGGACATGCTCAAATGAGTCAATATGAGATATTGAGCTCATTTGTTTGAGTGAGTCTATTCGGGGATCAAGAATCACAAAATTAACTGAGGATGACACGGTCTATGCCTCATTGGTCAATCTAGATATCGAGGATAGAAGGACAAGGTTATACATTATCATAGTCACGGAAGTTTAGTCGGATCTCGACTTTTCTTATTACTTGGGTAGCAATGATGCATTGCTAGATGCCGCTCATTGCTTATGTGTCTAAAGTGGTTTAGACACATTGCCAACGTTACGAGAACCTATTGGGTCAAACACTAAGGACACGATGCTTCGGAGATTAATTGATCTTGGTTTAACTAAGATTTGATTCGAATTGGATTAATTGAGTTAGACTCAAGTGAATCCAATTAGATTACGGGATTGAGTCTAATTTGAGTTAGACTCATCTAGATTAAACTCAACCACTTAATTATGGATAATATTCATTAAAGGGTTTAATAAATATTATTTAAGAGGAAGACTAAGAGACATTATATTCATTAGATGAATAGAATATTAAGAGTCTCAAGGGATATCAAGAGGCTTGGTATTCATTGGATTTTATTAGCATTAAGATAAGAGGAGTTCAAGGGACATAGACCCTTGGTATTCATTATATGAGTATAAATACCCCCCTTGTCAAAGGCTAGAGGGTGCATCTCTCTTCCTCTTCTTTCTTCCTCCTTGTCCATAACTCTCTAGTGGAGGTTCTTGTGCTTTGTGAACCATCCCAAGTTGCTAGCACAACTAAGGTGGTTCTTCTCCGAGACGTAGATCGTGTTCGTGTGGATACGCATAAAGGCACGGACACTTGAACGTGCAAGAGATCTGGCAAACCAAAGGACTAGCGGGATAAACCAAGGGTGTGCGACAAAGGTATTCCTATAAGATAGGAATTGTAGATCACTTTGTATGAGTTTTTCTTTCACATGGATCGCTCGAGGGATCTTATTTCCGCTACGATTTTAAATGTTTTTACCTAAAGATCCCTACAACGACTAAGCACATCATTAGACAAAACATAAATTAAAATTGATATTACCTTCTCGTTTGCCTCTTATCGTTATCGTTATTCTTCCATCTAATGACATCGTCGAAGTTTCTTTCCTTTCTTGTCTTTTGGGGCTTTAAATGATTCCTTGATTTTTGATGAAAGTCTTCACCATCCAAAAGGTGATGTCATATAATTTTCCTCCTTCAAATTTTGGTGGAACCTTAAAATTGGTCATTTTCTTTACTTCCTTAGTGGTTAGTCTGATGGAGAGTGACCTACTCTGATACCACTTGTACGCGATTGGATGGTCGTCTAGAGTGGGTGAATAGACGTTGCCTTCTAATCACTCGGTTCTCTTTCTATAACATTAGTGTGCGCAAGTAGAAATACAATTAACTAAAACACTAATAAGAAGAGACAAATCATTTAACATGGTTCGAAGATAAAGCTCCTACTTCACGGCTATCCGTAAGGTGGACGATCTTGATTCGTTGGTGGATGATTCCTTGAAAAAACTCCAGCTAGCTCATGTAGCTTCTTGTGGGTGGAGAAACCTCGTCACAATCTCACACAAGACTTTTGAGAGCTTAGACTACTAATTGACATTTAACCAAGTCCAATTTCTTCAACCCTAACTAGCCAAACCGAGCTCTCTTAAATAGGACTCGTTTGCTGAACTAGCCGTTACTAGTTAACTGATGTCAAACCCAATCAATTCCTCCAGTTGAATTCAAATGTTACAACCCAACGTACGAATTCTAGCCGACACCAGTCAACTGCTCGCAGTAGCAGTTGACTCCTCAAATTCTAAACCTAGGATTTCCCTTCCCGAGTACATTTCACTCACACTTGGACCCTCACGACTCACTTGACTCTTCTTTGCAGCCTTCACTATTCCTTTCAAGCCTTCTTTGCTTTGACAGACAAGATGAGAATTCAGATGATGGAAAAGATGAGAATTCAGTTTTGATAAGTCTAAAATAGGAGTATTAATCGATTAATAGGATGTATCAATTGACAAGTGAATATAAAAATTTCCAAACCTCAAAAAATATGGTTGCTACAGTAGAGAAATGAACAATATGTTACTATAGTGTTGCTACGATAATAGTCAACTAATGTGTTAAATGAATCGATTGATGGATGTTGTAGCAGTGTATAGAAGTTGAAAACTTGACTAATTGTAACACTTGACTGATGAAATATATTAGTCAACCAATATCATTGTTCAAGCGATTAGAATATTCAGAACTTAACTGTGAGACTCGACTGATTAGGTAGCAATTAACTGATGATAATGATTATCAATCGAGTGATGTCGAGATGGATGGAATTGTAAAGCTACTAGGTCATAATATGTTCGAATCAACAATGGATCATTCAATTGATGGGTGAGATCATTCAAAAAATTAGCCTTGACCTAGCTAAAGGCTATAAAGAAGCTTCGGTGCCGATTCTTAAAAGGTTAAAGGTGAAATACTACTGCATTCCCTACCAACAAAGGATAATTCAAAATAATAAAAAAGCAAGTAAAATCAAAGTGTTCATTGTAAAATTCGTTTACTGTCACGCCCCCAGAGGCACATGCTTCCTCGAAAATCAGACAGCATCTCCCCTGTACGGCGGACAATATGAGGTAATAATACATAATATCTCCACCAACATAGCTCAGCCACAAGCGGCTGGCATCACAACAATAAGTAATAGACACAACCACGCAGTTTATATCGAAACAAAATAAATGGATGGCTCAGCCATCTTAAACATAAAAGAAAGTCTACAAACCAGTAATAATGACAAAATCCAAACCGATACTTGACAAGGAAACTAACTGCGGAAATAAAACAGACACTAGAACAAACCAAAACAAATCGACACGGTGGGACTGAGGGACTGGCAACTGGATCATCTCCTGGCTCCAAGCAAAATATCTACCTGCTACTTGAAACAACAAAAAAGAAAAGCAGGGGTGGTGAGTCCGGGCGGACTCTGCGGGTATATGAGTAGACAAATAAGCATGGCATAAATAAGGTACAATAAGTAGAAAAACAACAGGGTACAGTCCATAAGGAATATAAGATTTCCTAAACATGCATACGTATATAAAACAACAAGATATAAACCGAATAACAACCGATATAAAACAGAATATCAACTAAACAGGTGAAAACATCGCGACAACAATAAAAGTAGAATGTACATGCATGTCAATCATGTGCAACAACCATAGCTCATATAAATGCAACAATCATAGAAAAATGCATAAACGAAATACGTATGCACATGATGCAATGACATGTGTCACCCCTGACGCCAGTCAAGCCGTCAACACATCCCATCTGTGTGACCGAGTGGGTAGGGCTGTGACAACTGTACCACTCCAACAACAACAATAATATCACATAAGACGTGGTTGAGTGGACAGGATGCTGGGGAGCCCACACTCCAGACCCCTATACCTAGGGGGAGCTATCACAGCTACAAAATATCCCTCAAAAACAAACAACGGTGAGGGTGAGCCACCAACAACTCATCCCTCTAAAAACAACGGTGAGGGTGTCACTGTTTGGCATAACACGACAAGCACTCGCACTCTAATAACTACCACGATAACAAGTGGTTGAGTGAATCGAGCAACAATATGACTAACGACGGCTTAACTAAATGTAAGTCTAACAGTCGTTAGTATGCAACGTGCAAGTATGGTGCATGATATACGATGCACGAACAACCGGAGAAACCACGATGCAATAAAAATCCAAGTAAAACATGCATCGATACAACCAACCAGAAACCAAAAACCAACGATTATGCACCTACACTACTAGGTATGGTATTTTCTAATGTCAAATAAACCTAATTGTGTTTTTATGAACTTCTAAGTGCTCATGTACAAACAACACTTTACAGAACAGAAAACCAATAGTGGACTGTACAGATACGAATTTGGGAATACTCGAAGATCAACGAAGAATAAGTCTCAACGGCGATATTTTAAATAACGACAAAGAACAAAGCCAAGCAACCTATTAGACATAATATAGCCATGCTTTAAGGTAAACGAAACTACTCGAATACAAAGGAGAAATACCCGCCTTTTATTGAAGAACGTGACCGAAATAACCTCTTCACGATCAACCGAACGAATCCCAAAATCAGAGTCCTATATCAAGGACATAACTTTAGCTATTTATACAATTATTAAAATGGTCAAATTAACCACCACACTACATTAAGCTTAAACCCTAATCATAATCTAACTGAACGGAAACTAATTCCAACACATAACATTAACAGTTAACCTAATCCACTAACAGCCCAAAGGACTCATCCAAAACCAATTCCAATTCCAACACAAAATTATTCCTAGAAACATTAGCTAGAAAATGGAGGGCGCACAACTAATTTCAAACCGAGACAAAGCCCAGCCGAACACCCAAAACTCCACTTCAATAGCATCCACATCTCACATCTCTATATCAGCCACGAAACCAAACCAACACAAACTAAGTTATTATTAATCAATTTAACTTTAAATTTCTTACCTTCGCTAATGATAGCAGTGGACCAGATGTTAACGAACAACGGCGATGACTCAGCCTGACCCCGCGTCGACGATCAATGGTGCAACAGGAATTCAGGAACTCCCCAATATGAGGTGGGCACAGTCTAGTAAAGTCGACGGTGTCGGATCGGCAAACCCGCGCAAGACGGAGAGGACCAGTGTCGGCTATGTTTGAGATGCAGCGTCGAAAAGAAGAGGAAGGAAGAAGATGAAGGCTGCGAAGAAGATGAAGATTGTGAAGGGGTCTCGGCTACGGCGGCGGCGGGCGGCGCGATGGATCGTCGGGAATAAACCTTAGGCAGCGTCGGGTGGTTTCGAGAGTTATCGGGGTAGAGGAGAGGGGGTTCGGGTGAGTTTAGGGCACGGGAAGGGATTTAGGGTTTTAAATAGTTTGTTTTTGGCAGTCTTACATAAAAGCTCTCCACGTTTGTAAAATTACAACTAAGCCCTTTAAAATTTCGATTTTCAACCTTTACTCTTCATTTATAATTGTATCTTTATACTACTTGTATTGTTTGGAAGAAAAAGTTGCAAGAGACTTTTTTTACTTTTCGAAAGGTATCTAAAAAAGAAAAAAATAGTGATTATAGTCGTTAGGATTAAACCTTGAATATAGTTATCTTAGGAGATGATAAATCAAATAAAATCAAATATGTTAGCATATATATTCTTAATTTGATTCAAATTTTTCCTTGCACATTCAATCAATATGATAGAAATTATTTACCCCTCTAACTCGTACGGTCATGACCATCTTTCTTTTACTCGCAAATAATTGAAATTTGAAAACTAACTGGATTCCGTTTATTATATTTTCGGATTATTAAACAAAATCTGCATGTCGACTGGCTGCGTCCGTGGCTTATAATGTCAATCCTGTCCCTTTCTTTGAAATAGAGAAGACGGGCAACTGGAAACAGCTGACAGGAATGCCAAGAATGGCTTCGAGGAGACTGAAATGGTATCACAGAGAACATCACACAAAACAGACCGTGGAACTCAGTAGAAAATTTCATTTTCTAAGCCACATAATTTTTTTTGTTTCTCTCAAATGTATAATTTCAATAAATTTCAGTGCAAAAGAAGAGGATTATATTAAGTTAGTCATATATATACCATTTCTTTGGAAACTGTCATATATATTAAAAAAATTTGACAAGAAATAATAATAATAAAAAAAATGGTTCTCCGATTGATTTAGTTAGTCAGGCGATTGATAATTGATTGAGTGGAATAGCTATTTTATTTCATGAATTTTTATGGATTAAATAATTTACTTATTGAAATTTCGTTCTCCGATTGATTAAGAAGGAAGCTGAAATATCAATTTCAATGAAATCGATATCTTTTAACTTGTTTTTTTTTAAGGAAATGGACTCCTTTTGAAGAGTTTACAATAAATTAAAATTACAAAAACTAATTTCAACTTAACTGTTGAGTGACCGAACTGCCTTTTATGCAGTCTACAGTCTCTCGAGCTCCTGAGCTGAATTCCCGAGCGAACTCCCGAGCTCCCTCTCGAGCTCCCGAGCTGAATTCCCGAGGTGGAATTCCCGAACGGAGACTCCCGACTAGGATCTCCTGAGCTCCCGAGCAGTATCTCCCAAGCTCCCGATCAAGTCTTCCGACCGGGAAGTTGCTGAGGCCTGCGCAACACAGTGTCCTTAAAACAAATTTGTCCTCCTCCGGTGGTGCTTCCAGGCTTAGATGGCAGTATTCAATGATTGAATTAATGTCATTTACTGTCATTTAACCGGCCAGATCCAAACGTTTACCTTTGAGCAAAAAATTTGGCAAAACGTTGGTTCATCTGCTTGGACAAATTTTGCCCCGACCGGTCGGACATTTGACGCATGCAGGTCGTGCACGCACACAGTTCACTTGGTTCAGTATAAATCCGAGCCATGGATTTGCACCCCTCATGCGCACCCACGCACGAGAGAGACCCTAGCATTTGTTCACAACTATCATGTTTGTGAAACAATATAAACCAACATTTATACCTAGAGACTCCCAATGTGGGACTAAAGTCTCATTCATAATGGAGTCTCTTTATTCTCCTACTCACTTTCCATTCACTAGAAAATTTCAATGTAGGACTAAAATCCCACCACCTCTTTTTTCATTCACACTGTATATCCAACACTTTTTTAATTGAATCAAAAATTAATTCAATCATCCACTACAGACATGAAATTATTTAGAACTTAAGAGGAATAGAATATCTACTTCTATTTTATTTAAATTTGTATTTTTTTATTATTAATTTCTCTATAATATTTATATTTTAAATGAACATTTTCAAAGAAATATATATATATCGAATAAACCAAACAAACAAATAAAAAGTTGGATAGTGGATTAGAGCATCAATGAGTCGGACAAACAACAAAGTTAAATTGATGAGTCAAACATCTAAGAAAATCAATTGAGTGCTATTTAGAATGGATAAACTTGATGAATCATTATTTATCATGTTTTCATATTATAATAATTTTAACAACATAATATGACTTATAAACAACCACATTAGTTAAGCATAAGAAACAAATTATCGTCAAAATAATCGACTTTGAAAATGCGACGTTGCTTTCATAAACCGTGTTTTTTTATTTTATTTTTTTTATCGAAAGATTGTCAAAACTGTCACTCCAAAACACTAGTTTTTTTTAATTTAATTTAATTTCTTTATTTTATAGTTGGCAATATCTAAGTTACATTGATTAATTTTAAAAGTGATATGATAGATTTGATCCAATAAAAATTTTATATTATTATCAAGATAAATTATGAAGTATTTGTAACCGATGATCCATCAATCCAATATTATTATGTCAATCATTTATTAAGAAAAAATTATTCATTAATATATAAAAGTTTAAAAAATAAGAAATACCTGAGAAATTAAGAAAATGTTTTAACATTATATCATTGTCTTACTCTAGGAAAATAACACTAATTTTTATGATGGGCGGCGGGGAGCTATTACAATCTTATAATTGGGTAGTAATTTGTAATAACCATATGGAAGTTTTCTATCGGTCATTAGGATAAATTGAGAAGCGCTCATGGTGAGCGGGCTAGAAGTCCAATATCCTAGGGTTCTACCCCATTTGAAAAAAAAATTTCTACAGAATACGTTGTAGCTAGGGATCAAATCATGGATGTCTAAAATAGCGACTAATCACCCTACCACTGCACCGTAACCTCGGGGGCGTAGTCAGTGGCGGATCTAGGATTATAAGTTCGAGAGGGCCAACGTAAATAATTATTATAATAATAATCAAGAAAATAATTACTATAATAATATCTTCTCTAATCTTTCAAAGATAATATAGTGAGTTAAAATTTGAAAAATAAAAAAATATATTTTTTTAAATTTAATCATCCAAGGGATTTGAACCCTAAATGTATGCTAAAATAAAAATTAGACTTACCATTAAACTCACTACAAATATAAATTTATAAAGGAGTCAAATTATATATATACTAAGAAAATAAAAATTGCTATACTAAAAAAATAAAAATTTTTATATAAAAATAATATTATTAAAAATTTGGGAGGGTCGTGGCGCTCCTGGGTCACCATGTAAATCCTCCCTTGGGCATAGTAATTTGCATCAAGATTCTTATATATATCGTTACTGAGTCAGATATCACAAATGGCGACAAGCCTGATGTGAAGTGCTGCTAGCTGCCGAAGGTACGTGGTGTTGTTCCCCTCGGCATCACCATCCAACTGAATGATCGGTTGACCACCCATTGTTCAAGTTCTAGCGTTGGCGGATGAAATGGCCGCATCACTCGATGTGCAATACAGCTATCAATAAATTACCTTATCGATAATTATATTGCTGATACTGGTGTAGGATTGTAAATAAGTCAAGTCGAATTTTATATATGACGTTTTATTTAATAAAATAATTTAGTCAAATCTAATTAAGAACCAAAATATTGTTAAATTTAACTTGATTTTCGTTTATGAATTTGAATTTGAATCATACTTAGCTTGTAATTTGTCTATTATTATCAAATTATCAATTCATATATATTTTTAAACTTAGTTATTGAGAATGATAACATGAACTTATTTGTTCCTTATGAAATTTTATTTATTTATAATGTTGATAAAAGGTTATTATCTATGAACATGATTTACCAATTTTATTTGTGAAGTAACATGAATATTATTCAAAATAGTTCATAATCTTTATTTATGAATATTAATGAATTCAATATATATGTACTAAGTTGGTTCGTTTAATTTAGTAAATTATTTAATATTTTTCATTTAATTAACTTTGTGGGTATATATTGAACAAACATGGTGGTCGGACAAGCACCATAGACAACGGAAGTTTGAATTTTATCCATCACACATTAGTTCGAATTACTTATGACGTTTGACCGTCCATTAAGATGATCATCTACACTTTCCGATATATTTACTCTAATAACCAATAAAAAAATTTTATAAGACTGAATTTATATATAGCGCTTTGCTATCCTAGGCACCCACCGTGAGTGCCTCAGTATATGTAGGGCGCCTCTCATGGTAGGTGCTGACCGTGGTCGCCCAGGACAGGAAGGATATATATATATATATATATATATGAAAATGCTAGATTGAGGATCAAATATTGCGTGCCTATGTAAATTTGGGACACCTAGATTCAATTTAGGCAGCCGGATTGAATCAACAGTATTTTTTTAAAATTTTTGAGAATATATTATATGTATTTAAGATTTAAGATTTAGGGGTTAGTTTAAGCGAATAAGATTTTTTCTCTAGAATTCAGATTTTCCTCTTAAATTATAATGTTCAAGATAAAAAATTTTAAATACTCACAGGATATATTATATACGGCAATTTACCAAAAGGCGCACCCAAAAATGGGTATTTACCAAAAGGCGTCCCATGGTTTCAATGTTAGTGCGCACATATTTTAGTAAACTTCCTCTTATACCCCTACTGTCAATCAAGTACTGCATGCAATTCTCTTTCCCTTTCTCTTTCTCTTTGTCAGTAACGAATTTCGAGATGGACCATAAAAAGATGTTCCTTTATATTTTAATAATAATATTATGGAACCTTTCTCAAAACAAAAAAATATTGAAATTAATTAAAATATTTTTATTAAATAAAAACTAAAAGAACATTTCAGCCGCCCACGTTGGGCCTGAAATGGTTCCATTTCAGGCACAACGTGGGGCTGAAATGTTTCCATTTCAGGCCCAACGTGCCCAATATTAAGGGTCTTTTCTCGATTCTTTGTTATTACATTTTAACACCTCGGAGAAGTCCAAATAAACAATGGATAGCAAATTTGAACTCCTTGTAATCTCAGAAATCCACAAGAACTAAAATTTTTACAATCGGAGCTCTCTAGGTCAATCAGTGGCCTTTTGGAGTCATTGGGGCCTGAAATGGAAAAATTTCAGGCCCACGTTGGGCCTGAAATGTTTTCAGGCCCAACGTGGGCCTGAAATTTTTCCATTTCAGGCCCCAATGACTCCAAAAGGCCACTGATTGACCTAGAGAGCTCTGATTGTAAAAATTTCAGTTCCTGTGGATTTCTGAGGTTACAAGGAGTTCAAATTTGCTATCCATTGATTATTTGGACTTCTCCGAGGTATTAAAATGTAATAATGAAAAACTGAGAAAACATCACGTTGGGCCTGAAATGGAAACATTTCAGGCCCACGTTGAGCCTGAAATGGAACCATTTTAGGCCCAACGTGGGCCTGAAATGGTTCCATTTCAGTCCCGATGACCCTAAAAGGCCTAATGTGTCAAAATTCACTATTTGACCTAGAGAGCTCCGATTGTAAAAATTTCAGTTCCTATGGATTTCTGAGGTTACAAGGAGTTCAAATTTGCTATCCATTATTCATTTGGACTTCTACGAGGTATTAAAATGTAATAATGAAGAACCGAGAATAAATCACATATTAGGCATTTTAGGGTCATTGGGCCTGAAATGGTTGGACACCTATTGCATTGGTGATATCTAATATATAGATGTTTGGATACCTAAAATATCATCTCCTACCTCTGACCTCTCTATTCATATGAAATTTTCAGAAATCCAGATATGGGAGGTCCATCAGTGAGTTTTGACCAAAACTCACTGATATTTCTAAACTATTCCTATTTGATTGGTGATATCTAATATATAGATGGTTGGACACCTAAAACATCATCTCCTACCTCTAACCTCTCTATTCATATGGAATTTTTAGAAATCCAGATATGGGAGGTCCATCAGTGGGTTTTGGTCAAAACTCACTGATATTTCTAAACTATTCCTATTTGATTGGTGATATCTAATATATAGATGTTTGGACACCTAAAACATCATCTCCTACCTCTAACCTCTCTATTCATATGAAATTTTCAGAAATCCAGATATGGGAGGTCCATCAGTGGGTTTTGATCAAAACTCACTGATATTTCTAAACTACTCCTATTTGATTGGTGATATCTAATATATAGATGTTTGGACACCTAAAACATCATCTCCTACCTCTAACCTCTCTATTCATATGGAATTTTCAAAAATCCAGATATGGGAGATCCATCAGTGAGTTTTGACCAAAACCCACTGATATTTCTAAACTACTCCTATTTGATTGGTGATATCTAATATATAGATGGTTGGACACCTAAAACATCATCTCCTACCTCTAACCTCTCTATTCATATGGAATTTTCAGAAATCCAGATATGGGAGGTCCATCAGTGGGTTTTTGTCAAAACTCACTGATATTTCTAAACTACTCCTATTTGATTGGTGATATCTAATATATAGATGTTTGGACACCTAAAACATCATCTCCTACCTCTAACCTCTCTATTCATATGGAATTTTCAGAAATCCAGATATGGGAGGTCCATCAGTGAGTTTTGACCAAAACTCAGTGGGTTTTCAGAAATATCAGTGGGTTTTGGTCAAAACTCACTGATGGATCTCCCATATCTGGATTTTTGAAAATTCCATATGAATAGAGAGGTTAGAGGTAGGAGATGATGTTTTAGGTGTCCAAACATCTATATATTAGATATCACCAATCAAATAGGAGTAGTTTAGAAATATCAGTGAGTTTTGATCAAAACCCACTGATGGACTTCCCATATCTGAATTTCTGAAAATTCCATATGAATAGAAAGGTTAGAGGTAGGAGATGATGTTTTAGGTGTCCAAACATCTATATATTAGATATCACCAATCAAATAGGAGTAGTTTAGAAATATCAGTGAGTTTTGACCAAAACCCACTGATGGACCTCCCATATCTGGATTTCTGAAAATTCCATATGAATAGAGAGGTTAGAGGTAGGAGATGATGTTTTAGGTGTCCAACCATCTATATATTAGATATCACCAATCAAATAGGAGTAGTTTAGAAATATCAGTGAGTTTTGGTCAAAACTCACTGATGGACCTCCCATATCTGGATTTCTGAAAATTTCATATGAATAGAGAGGTCAGAGGTAGGAGATGATATTTTAGGTGTCCAAACATCTATATATTAGATATCACCAATGCAATAGGTGTCCAACCATTTCAGGCCCAATGACCCTAAAAGGCCTAATGTGTGATTTCTTCTCGGTTCTTCATTATTACATTTTAATACCTCGTAGAAGTCCAAATGAATAATGGATAGCAAATTTGAACTCCTTGTAACCTCAGAAATCCACAGGAACTGAAATTTTTACAATCGGAGCTCTCTAAGTCAAATAGTGAATTTTGACACATTAGGCCTTTTAGGGTCATTGGGACTGAAATGGAACCATTTCAGGCCCACGTTGGGCCTGAAATGATTCCATTTCAGGCCCAACGTGATGTTTTCTCGGTTCTTCATTATTACATTTTAATACCTCGGAGAAGTCCAAATAAACAATGGATAGCAAATTTGAACTCCTTGTAACCTCAGAAATCCACAGGAACTGAAATTTTTACAATCGGAGCTCTCTAGGTCAATCAGTGGCCTTTTGGAGTCATTGGGGCCTGAAATGGAAAAATTTCAGGCCCAACGACATTTCAGGCCCAACGTGGGCCTGAAATTTTTCCATTTCAGGCCCCAATGACTCCAAAAGGCCACTGATTGACCTAGAGAGCTCCGATTGTAAAAATTTCAGTTCCTGTGGATTTCTGAGGTTACAAGGAGTTCAAATTTGCTATCCATTGTTTTTTTGGACTTCTCCAAGGTGTTAAAATGTAATAACAAAGAATCGAGAAAAGACCCTTAATATTGGGCACGTTGGGCCTGAAATGAAAACATTTCAGCCCCACGTTGGGCCTGAAATGGAACCATTTCAGGTCCAACGTGGACGGCTGAAATGTTCTTTTAGTTTTTATTTAATAAAAATATTTTAATTAATTTTAATATTTTTTTGTTTTGAGAAAGGTTCCATAATATTATTATCAAAATATAAAGGAACATCTTTTTATGGTCTATCTCGAAATTCGTTACTGACAAAGAGAAAGAGAAAGGGAAAGAGAATTGCATGCAGTACTTGATTGACAGTAGGGGTATAAGAGGAAGTTTACTAAAATATGTGCGCCCTTTGGTAACATTGAAACCATGGGACGCCTTTTGGTAAATACCCATTTTTGGGTGTGCCTTTTGGTAAATTGCCGTATTATATATATTTACAATTTAAGATTTTAGAATTTAAAAGTTAGGTCATAGTAAATATAAGCCAATAAGATTTTTCTTTTAGGGTTTAGACTTCTTTCTTGGATTATAGTGTTCAAGATAAAAAATTTAGATATTCACCGGATATTGTATTATTTTTTATAGAAAATATTGATTAAAAAAAAATGGAATCCAGGCGACTGAGCACACATGGGTACGTAACATTTGTTACGCAGCTGAGACGCTATATATATATATATATTACACATTGATTCGCTTACAATGCATCCAAAACTATGCCCGCACTCAAACATTTAATACTTATTTTATGTAGCAAGGGGAGTAGTAGGGTGGTAGCCTCCACCACCCCTTGACCCTCCCAATGTCGTGTTGATCAGAGCTTCTTCATCTTGTTGTGTTTTTTTTTTTTTGAAAAAGAAAAAATATTGATTTGTGACACTCACATGCATGCATCATATCATTGGGTCCTTGGATATACAATGAGATGATTCATATTCTTGTCCCCTTTTTTCTCTTTTATATGAATTTTGCATATTTTTTGCTTGTTTGCTATCTAATGAAGATGTTCACAGTCGAGTGCTTCGTTGTCTTCCAAACATGCTTTGTATTTTCTAAGCGTCGCCTCCTTTTATTCTGGAAAACAATTAATTAATTAATTAACATAGATTCCTCTTCCCTTCATCATTGTCGAAATCGCAAAAAAACAGAAAGAAGAAATGGAGTAGTAGTCGGAGAAGGAATACTTCAAATCCACTCCTCCTCGTGTCATAATTAGGAAGGTAAACAAGTCCAACTTTATATTATTTAAAGTTATTTGATAAGGTATTCAAATAAAATTAAATTTAGTCTAAAATAAATGATCATTCAAGTTCTTTTTAATCTTATCTGATAAAACCAAATCAAATTAAATTGAGTTTAAAATAAATTAACTGTTTCAATAATTATTTAACTTGAGCTTCATTTGTTAAGATGTTATCGAGATTTTAAGTAAAGATTATTTAAAACTTTTTTATTTTAAACTTATTATTGAATTGTTAAGATGTTATCGAGATTTTAAATAAAGATTATTTGAAACTTTTTCATTTTAAACTTATTTGGTTGATTATTAAGTTGTTTGTTCATTTTAATTTTATTTATTTATTTAATATATTGGTAATAATTTTATTAATGAATATAGTTCACATATATATATTCAAGTTTATTTTTTTTAATTTAACGAGTTATTCAAACTTATTTATTTATTTAATTTAACTAATTATTCAAGTTTATTCATTTGATAAATTTTAATATTATTTAAAAAAATTTGAGTATACATTATTTTAGTATACGGTAAAATTTTCGGTATTTATTATAAAAATTCAAGTATTAATTAGTTTAGATTAAGTATTATTTGAAAAAATTTGAGTATAAAATTTAGAAATATGAATATATGAGGTTGCATCAAGATCATGATAGAGGGGTCACCGGCTCACCGCATCATCATTATGATGGAGGGGTTATCAAAATTTAATACTCAAATTTCTTAATTAATACTAAATCTCAAATAATTTATATTTAAATCTTTATAATACATATTAAATTTTTACTATTTTATGTTAATAAAAAAATAATATATAAAATCATCTTTACAATCTTATTAGATGATAATTGCATGCAAAATTTAATTTAATTTGTGGAGTTTCCATCCATTAACATTTATTTATTTTTTTGCCAAATAATTTATATTCGATGTGAGTTGGGATAAGGAATAATAAAAAGGAAAAAAACCTTTATTTTTTTACTTATTTATATCCTTACCAAACCCTCTGCCGGGTGTTCTCTCCTTCCTCTGCTCTTCTGCTTCTCTCTCTCTCTCACCATGATAGCTTCTTCTTCGTCAGTGTGTAGGAGTAAAACGGCGGACGCCGGCCTGAAAGCCCAACCGCCGACCAAGTGGCGGACAGCGGCTCAGCAACGGGTCTACGCCCGTCGCCTCCTCGACGCCCTCCGCGCCACCGCCGGAGGGGGAGCGCGCGCCGTCAAGGCCGCTGCTGACTCCGCCCTTGCCGTCACCGGACGCAGCCAGTCCCGCTGGAGTCGGGCCATCCTCCTCGGCTGCCGCCGCAGCCGCAACCGCTACCGCCGCAAGCTCCTCCCAATCAAGGACAAGATCCGCAGCGGCCGCGGGCGGACGAGGCCGGCTTCTTCGCCGAGGGGGAGGGACCGGTTGCGGGTGCTCCGGAGGCTGGTGCCAGGGTGCCGAAAGCTGTCGGCGCCCAGTGTCCTGGAGGAGGCTGCTGACTACGTGGCGGCGCTGGAGATGCAAGTGAAGGCCATGAGGGCGCTGGCGGATGCGTTCTCGGCGGCGGCGCGAGGGTCCGCCGCCGAGGCGCAAAGAGGCGCCTGATTGGGAATTTCTTGTACCATGATATGTTAAGCTGTTCATCTGAATTCGATCTCAAGACTGTATTAGGATGAGACGTGTACTGATAATAGAAAATTAAGATGAAACTGATTGATTTTATTTAAGGCATTTGATCAGATTCTTTCTTCCTGACAAATTTATCATACAGTTCGCTCCACGTTAAAGATTAATACGCGTTGTATTCCAAATTGGTGGCACATCAGAATCAGTTTTTCTCAGCAAACAGCTATATACGATGGGATAAAGGACTGGCATGTATCGAAGGAAAAAAAATAGTCGGTGCTGGATATTATTATCCTAGTCGTTTATTCGTAAGTTATATAGGTAAATACAATCTAAATGTGATCTAATTTATATTTATTAAGTTTCAGATTAGATACGAGTTTAATATATAAAATCCTTTAGCTTAATCCGTTATTATTTATGGGTTGATAATGGATTGGATTCTTATATAAAGGGGAGGTTCGCAAGAATTTAGGACATAATCTTACCTAACTTCTTGTTCTCCATCGATAAGAGATTTTAGGCACCGTCATCCCCTAAACACCTTGGAAGGCCTTTGTCTCCTTTCACTTCATTTTCTTCAATAGGGATTCAAGTCGACGACACTAAAGACAAAGATATGACTTTTCAATTAGATTCTTTGTCGAATATTATTTATACTTTATGCTATTATACCATATTTTTGACGTAACTAGATCCATGCTCATATTATTAAATTGTATATATCTTAATTATTTGTTTATAACTTTTAGGGCATTTTAGTCTTTTCCCTTTTCAGTTTAGGATTTAGGGTTTCTTAACCCAACTATAAAAGACTTTGTATTCTTTTTTTCTAAAATACTTTTGGATTTTGCTACTTTTTCTTTTCTCAATTTCTACATGGTATCCGTGCAAGGTTCTGTTGAGGCAATCCCGATGGTCCGTGAGATCATGTATTTTGATGTTTGGGCAAAATGTTTAAGTTACGTTCACCCTTGTATTTGGTATATGTATTTAAGTATGTAGATATGCAGGATATACATATGACTCAGCTTAATGGTTTTGGATCCAGTGAAGGATGGAGCATCTGAGGGACCGTGGATAAGGCAGCAACGGTGAGCCAAGGGAAGCGCACTTCGATGCATACATGAAGAATGACATGAGGATAAGCCGCGAGCTTATATGCATCCAAGGGACGAGAGCCAAAGCGAAGATGGCTTAAAGGCAATAGGTCAAGAATATAATGAAGAGTCAAGTGAGTCGCAGGGGATCATGGATTTGATAACAAGGATCAAGGCTGAAGGAAGCTCCAGAAGACAAGACGTGAAGGACGGAGACTCATCCAAGCGATGCGAGGCTGGTAGAGGAGGCTAGAAGGCTAGGTCTAGGTTGGTCGGGTGAGGACGAGTACTGAGTGAATGTATTCATGGTTTAAATCCTAGGTTTAGAGTTTTATCAATCGACTAGTATGGGATTAGTCGACGGGTTAAGGTCACAAAAAGATCAATCGACTGATCTTTCTATGTAGTCGACTAGTGTTGGCTTAATTCGAATATTGGGCTGTAACATTCGAATTTGACAGTTGTTAGTCGATTGGTGTTGGCACTAATGGACTGGTAACGACTACATCAACAAACGATTTAAGAGAACTTGGTTTGCTTAAGGTCGACAAAATAGAGTTTGTTAACCCCTATTAATAGTCTACCAAGCTTAAGTGTGAGTGTGCAAGGTTGTAGCGAGGTTTCTCCACCCATAAAAAGCTAAACAAGCTAGCCGAAGGTTTTCCGGGGAATCATCCAATGACGGATCGAGATCGTCCGGCTTATGGATAGCCGTGGAGTAGGAGCACCATCTCTGAACCACGTAAGTCAACGTGTTTACGGTTTGATTTTTTTTTGTTAGTTTAGTTTATTTTGTATTCGGTTGTGCACTAACAAAGTATAGGAAGAACCTCAATTAGTGGGTGATCGGCTATTCACCCCCTTCTAGTCGGGTCCTAGATCTCCAATAAGTGATATCAGAGTGAGATTGCTCGTCTACGGACTAATCGCCAGGAGAGCAAAGTGGTAGAGGAAGATGGAGGACGAAGGACCTATAGGATGGGATATCCAGATCCCACCCTATGACCACACGATTTCGCATAGGAAAGGAGAATGTGGATCGAGAAACGATAGGGGGGGAATATCGTAAATCGTTTCGGAAAAAAAAGAGCATACGCAGCAAAATAAAACAACAAAAGACGCAAGCAGTTTTACTTGGTTCGGAGTCGCGGTCGGCTCCTACTCCAAGGCCCACGGTCGTTGGCCGTTTACTGCGGGCAATTCTATATGTGCGCAAAACCAGTTTACAAAATGTATTACAAGAAATGGTACAGTAAACTTAAAGTAGCTCTTCGTTACCGACGTCCGGTGTAGATTATATTTTTGGAGCAGAGGGACGTCGTCGGCGCTTGTATCTCGAGTCGGGAGGTTTCCGGAGCAGAGCGCGAGAGCAGAAAAGCGTGAATGCATTGGAAGAATTAATGTTCAAAGCCTTGGGGTCGAGGGCCTTTTTATAGCCCCTGGGGGCGCCTGGAACGTCGGGGGCGCCCCCCCACGTGTCAGCTGATCCGAGTTCCTCTCGGTCAGCTCTGATCCCTTCAAACTCGGGATCAGGCTTTGACGGGGGCGCCCGGGACGCTGGGGGCGCCCGAGTTGACCGGGTCAACTCTTATCCGTTGGCTTCGCTGGCTTCTACTTAGTTAGCTAGAACTGGGGGCGCCCGGACCATCCGGGGTGCCCAGGAGCATGGGGGCGCCCGGGAGCACGGGGGCGCCCCGCCCATGAACTGTCGAAGAACTTCTTTTGCTTCATCTATTTTGTATTCACCTTGGGGACGCCCTGCTCAGCCACTTGCCTCTCTCCTTTGGGCATTCTGAGCTGCAGACATACGTTCCTTCGGTCCTGCATCCAGGGTTAGTCCAAAACAACATAAAGCAATAATATGTTAGTTTTATACAGCCTTAGCTGTCTTGGTTCTGACTTTGGGTCTCCCAAATGGAGCCCTAGGTCGAACCAACGCCTACTGTTCCCTCGACGGGGAACGCGTCCTCACCTACTCCTCTCGGGAGAATTTACCTGATGCCAACCCGCTCCTCCGGTTGGACTTTTGCCCAGCTGTCCTTCGCCAGGTGCCTAGCTGTCCTTCGCTAGGTCTTCAGTACCAAGCTGTCCTTCGCCTGGTGCCTAGCAGTCCTTCGCTAGGTCTTCAGTACCAAGCTGTCCTTCGCCTGGTGCCTAGCAGTCCTTCGCTAGGTCTTTGTATCCTGGCATTCCTTCACCAGGTGCCTAGCAGTCTTTTGCTAGGGCTTTGTATCCTGGCATTTCTTCGCCAGGTGCCTAGCAGTCCTTCCCTAGGACTTTTCCTGCACACTTGAGTAACATGTTAGATAAACATTATACCTTAACTTTTGAACCTTTTTGTCATTATCAAAACACAAGTTCGACTTGGGTGCTTTCTGCACCAACAGAATGTTGTATTTTCTTATGACTAATATTGAAAATTAGTTGTGTATAAAAATAGGTTTCAATGCTCTCAAGGATAAAAAGGGAAGGACACTTAAGAAGAAAAAGTGAACCAAGGAGCAAATTCATCAATTCAAAATCAATGACAAGGTAACGAAAATGTTATTCAATTTAATTCCTAATGACATTTTGGATAGGATATGTAAGTATAGGGATGCTAAGAAGTTATGGAGCAAGCTAGTCGGGCTTCATGAAGAACTCCAAGAATTATACTCACAAACTCAAGAGTCTAGGGAATTGGAAGTTGAGGGGCGCTCAGCATCCAAGGAAGAAATAATAGAAGCCTCCACTTCAAGGATTGAGGGAGAGGAGAGACTATCTTCAATGTCGGAACAAGAAGAAGATGCTTCCACCTCCACTGGAGCCAAATTAAAAGATCATATAATTTGCTTCGGGTGTAATAAGAAGGTACAAGGATAAGTGTCCAATGGATAAGAACAAGGTAACTTCTAAACCTAAGTCAATTACTTTGAATTCTAACATGGGTTGTAGGAAACAAGAAGCTTAAAGGATAAGAAAACACAGTCGATGCTTCATGTGTGGTGAGCAACGACACTACCACACCAAATGCTCAAAGAAAGGAGAGCTTAAGAAGCTAGGACATTTGATGAAATGGGAGAAGAATTTGAAAAAGAAGAGCTCGCATCAAGAGGGAGCTACTGTGTAAGTTGTATTTAGTGCCCCAATTACTGCAGATGCACTGACTTAAAGCATCTTGAATTAATGCAAAGACCTAAGCATCTCAACTCATTCTAGGTTATCAATCAAAAGTACCCTAAGATGCTTGTGAGATGCTGGCTTCTAAATCTATAGGTGCATGCAGTTCTAGGGTTAGGGCCTAGGCTAAGTCCATTTACGATAAAGCCCTAGTTTTGAAGGGGGTAGTTTTTTTTAAAAATAAAACTAAGTCGAAATTTTTTTTAAAACTTTTCAAAACTAAGTAAAAGCTGATTTTGAAAGCATTTTAAAAACTACTTTTAAAAAACTGATTTTGAAATGAGTAAAGTAGTAAGAAAACCAAGAGTAGACTTAACCTATTCTACCAAACATAATCCTAACTGTTGATCAAATAGTAGAGAAAAACAAGTACTCATCTCCATAAGTCAGCTGGTCAACAGAGAGACTCAACACAGTCATACAAGTCAAACATGAATCAACCCTACTGAGTAGGGGCAGTCAGATAGTCACTAGTACAATGCTAATCAACTCTAGGAGGAGGGACCAGGATGATCAGAAGAGCCCGGCCATCATCTCGTGATATTGTGCGTCTCTGGTCTCCCTCTCAGCTCTAAGCGCACTCATATAGTCAGTGTAATAGCCTAGATTTGTCTCCATATCTTCAGCATGATTTGCCTCCACTTCCTCTCGGAGGCTCTGGACTTGTGTCTCCAGCCGTGTCACTCTCTCGTAGAGTGTAGGTGGAGGGGGCTCGTCTATGTGTGCTCGAGCCTCTGCTGCCAAATCGGCGACATCGACTTCAACCTCCTCGTCTGAGTCGATCTGAGCTCCGGCTCGCTGTCGTCTCCAAGTCAAAACCCCGGTGGCCGATACCTCTATACCAGCTAAAGAGAAGTTCCTAAACCCTATCTTATCAAAATCGGTCATCGCGGTTATTTCACCTACGGTAATGTCACGACCGTGGTGATGAAGGATGGAGGTGATGATGTGGCAGAAGGGGGTGCGTACCCGACCCTGAGTCGTGACACTGGAGGCATATAAGATAGCGTGGAATATGTGAAGGCCAATGTCAATGTCTAGATGATGGATCAGGGCATACAGAAGGAAGGCATGAAAAGGTCGCATGGTCGCGACATCCCTAGTGGATAGTGGTAATATGCAGCGGACCAGGACTCTGTACAGGGCGTAGTCCTGGACCTGAAGGTCAACGGACTGAAATCGTCTAACTATGGGGAGTCTAGCTTCCCTATAGAAATAGGAGTGGAGAGTGTCTAGAGTAATGTGAGAGTAGGGAGCATCAAATGGAGAATCCCTAGGAGGATAGCAACAAAAGGTGGACTGGGAAGGTCGTAGTCCAAGAAATCGATTTAGTAAGGTAGGGGTGATTGACAAGGGAATCCCTTGAACAGTAGTGATAAACATGAAATCGTTCTGTCTAACTATGTTATTATAGAATTCTGCACATAAAGATGTGTTAATTGAATGAGTGCAGAACACTAGATTGTCTAGTTGATAAAAGTTTATAACATTCATGGCTAAAGGACAAGATTGGGTGAAGAAGTGTCTATTTAGATAGCTAGTTTTGATAGGCTTATAGGTTGTTCGAGCAAACTTATTACAAAGTTCTAGAGTTGGGAACCTAGGGTCGGGACTCGGTTCGGTACCGGGGTTCGCTTGGTTTGCTCGGCGTTTTCTAAGTTAAGAAACATGCATTTATAAGAAGGGAATTAAGAAAGTAATTCTAAATGCATAAAAAAAATCATACCGGGGAGGCATTGTTGAGATTGAGGAAGCACAAGTGTCACTTGATCTCCTTGGAAGGAAGGAAGTGAGGAAGGAGGATGATTTTTGGTGTGGGAAAAAAAGGGGGTTCGGGTGCCTTTTTATAGGCAGTTCATTGGGGGCGCCCGGGACAGTAGTCTACTGCCTTTGGCAGTGACTAATGCTGGTTGGGGCGCCCGCATGGCCCAAGCGCCCTGGTCAGGCTGGATTTTGCAGCTTTGCTGCTTTGACTGATGTTGGGGGCGCCCGCAGGGTTCGGGGCGCCCCGGTCAAGGGGTAAAGGCAGCTTTTTGCCTTGAGGAAGAAAAAGTCATGGGGGGGGGCGCCCGAGGAGTCACGGGCGCCCGGATTATGTAGGAAGTGACAACTTTGGATGTTTTGTGATCATTTGACCATGGTTTAATTGGTTTGACCATGGTTTGACTATGTTGACCATGGTTTGACTACGTTGACCATGGTTTGATTGCGTTGACCATGGTTTGACTGTGTTGACCATGGTTTGACTATGTTGACCATGGTTTGACTGCTTTGACCATGGTTTGACTACATTCTGAATTACAGGATTAAACCACAATATAGGTATTAAAGGAATTTCAATTGAGTTTATTTTTACTGTCTCACCCAATCTAGGGTTTTCAATCACGTTAGCCTTATAGGTTTTGTGAGACAGGTTTTGCTAAAAGGAATTTTTAAGAAAAATATGATTTATTTTGAAAAACTTAAATTAATTTTTGAAAGCAATTGAATTTATTTTGAAAAGAATATCTACAACTAACTGAGGATTTGTGTTAGATTCGAATTTGACAGAGACTAGTTTGAATTTGAATTTCAAAGATTGACTTCCAGGTCTTGGCGAGGCACTAGGCCTTCTTTGGCCGTAGCCTTATTGGATCATCAACCCTTTCCTTGACAAAGCCTTTCAGTGAAATTTCATTTTCAAAATTAATCTTTGAAAAATTCTGGTCTAACTAGTTTGGGTCTTGGATCGGTAGCTTCGGCTAGTTTCACCAGTCTAAAGAGACCAAGTAGAGAATACTTGACCTTATTAGAATTGGTTTCCCTAACGTACTATCATCTCACCTCCACCCAATACTATGTTGTCAAATTTCAGTTAAGTTAGTTCAGTCCTTAAACTAACCATTCCTAAATCTAAGCATGGTAAATTGCGGGAGTTAAGTAAACAATCAAACAAGCAAATTGAAAGCAACAATTTTATCTAACAATAAATATTGTTTTCAATTTGGCTCCCCCTGGACTAAAGCCACGATAATGGTTTGGCAAGATGTGAATCTTGTCCTTGGGGATCCAATATTGATTTGATCCAGTTTGTTTGTTCAGACATAGTTTAGGTACCCATGTCTGGACTTTATTTCTGGACTGATTCAGTACAGCAAAGTAGGATCTTTGTCTAGATTTGGTTCTATAGCCTAGTCCGGATCGATTTAGAACCGACTTCTGTTTTCCAAGAATCATGTCAAGACCCTTGGAACCAGAAGTGAATCGTTCTAAAGCTGATCTAAGGTCCTTAACCTGAGTTTTCAGGGAGGAGTTCTCTTTCTCAAGTTTTTCAACTTGAGTAGAGGTTCCTTCTTGAACCTTCTCAGTTAAGGGTCTAGAGTCAGCTCCCTCTTTCAGGAGTTTTACTTCCTGTCGGAGGGATTCGACTCGGAGTTTAGCTTTCGCCAAATCTCGAGAAAGATAAGAAATTAATTCATTTAACTGACTTCTAGTAAAATCACTTACTTTGATTTCGCCGTCTTCTGAAAATGTCAGTCTACCATCGTCCTGTTCCGATTCTGACTCGGTCTCGATTTCTTCTGAGGCGGTTAGTGCGAGCAGGTTCGACTGTGGGACCTCTTCTTCTTCTTCGGAGGAGGACTTGTCCCACGTTGCCTGAAGTGCCTTTTTTCCTTCTATTCTTCTTGATCTCCTTTAGGTTCGGACACTCCGTCTTGTAGTGACCCTTCTTCTTGCACTCGTAGCAGGTCACGTTGGGCTTGTTCTTTTCATTTGCGGGTTCAGCTGGTTCATCCTTTCTTCGGCTGGCTTTCCTTCTATTGGTTTGGTTCTTTAATTCCTTGTAGTAGTTTCGGGCCAGTCGGACCAGCTTAGGTCGATCTCCTTCTTCGTCTTCTGAGTCTGAGTCTGAGTTAGACTCGGGTTCAGGTTGAGGCTTCTTCTTGGTTGTCCTTCCAGTTTTACCTGCAACAAGGGCTTTCTCGGCCAGATTGCAGTTAGTCTGTTCATGTAATTCTAATTCAGAGAAAAATTCATCTAATTTAATTTTTGAAAGGTCCCTTGAAACCTTGTATGCATCTACCATAGATGCCCACAAGGTATTTCTTGGGAAAGTATTTAAAGCGTACCTTATTAGGTCACGGTTTTCTACCTTGTGACTGATGGTGTGTAGTCCGTTCATTAATTCCTGAATTCGAGCGTGGAGTTGAGCTGCTGTTTCGTTGTCGTTCATCTTAATCGTGTACAGCAAATTCAGGAGGAGATCTCTCTTGCTGATCCGAGTGTCTGAAGTTCCTTCGTGCAGCTCGATCAGTTTCCCCCACAGCTCCTTGGCACTGTTGAATGGACCCACCCGGTTCAGCTCCTCTTTTGTTAAGCTGCATTGGAGGGTCTGAGTCGCCTTTGCATCAGCTTCAATCTTCCGTTTCAGAGAGGTGTCCCACTCTGTGTAGGTTTGAGGTACTCCTTCAGCATTTTTTGGAATCTCCAGTCCGGACTGGATGATTATCCACATGTCCACCTGAGTTTTCAGGTGGACCTCCATTCTGCTCTTCCAGTAGGAGAAGTTCTCCCCACTGAAGAGAGGTGGTCTTGCAGGGCTGAAGCCTTCTTGCATGGCCATTTTATCTGAAAATTAAAAAGGAAAAAAATGTCCCAAGACTTGGTCTTGGATTAGTAGTGCGGGATAAAGAGAAAAATATTTGTCGAGGGGTGTTGTACCAATCTCGATTAACGAGAAGAATTTTGAACGAAAAATTATTAGAAAAAATTTCGTAAAAATCCAAAAAATTCTCAAACTGGTGGTTACACCAAATTTGAGCTTCCCCGCTCTGATACCACATGTTGGATCGAGAGAAACGATAGAGGGGGGTGAATATCGTAAATCATTTTCGGATTAAAAATAAGAGCATACGCAGCGGAAAATTAAATCACAACACAAAGACGCAAGCAGTTTTACTTGGTTCGGAGTCGCGGTCGGCTCCTACTCCAAGGCCCACGGTCGTTGACCGTTTACTGCGGGCAATTCTATATGTGTGCAAAACCAGTTTACAAAATGTATTACAAGAAATGGTACAGTAAACTTAAAGTAGCTCTTCGTTATCGACGTCCGGTGTAGATTATATTTTCGGAGCAGAGGGACGTCGTCGGCGCTTGTATCTCGAGTCGGGAGGTTTCCGGAGCAGAGTGCGGGAGTAGAAGAACGTGAATGCGTTGGAAGAATTGATGTTCAAAGCCTTGGGGTCGAGGGCCTTTTTATAGCCCCTGGGGGCGCCCAGAACGTCGGGGGCGCCCCCCCCACGTGTCAGCTGATCTGAGTTCCTCTCGGTCAGCTCTGATCCCTTCAAACTCGGGATCAGGCTTTGACGGGGGCGCCCGGGACGCTGGGGACGCCCGGGTTGACCGGGTCAACTCTTATCCGTTGGCTTCGCTGGCTTCTGCTTCGTTAGCTTGAACTGGGGGTGCCCGGACCATCCGGGGTGCCCAGGAGCATGGGGGGCGCCCCGCCCATGAACTGTCGAAGCACTTCTTTTGCTTCATCTGTTTTGTATTCACCTTGGGGGCGCCCTGCTCAGCCACTTGCCTCTCTCCTTTGGGCATTCTGAGCTGCAGACACACGTTCCTTCGGTCCTGCATCCAGGGTTAGTCCAAAACAACATAAAGCAATAATATGTTAGTTTTATACAGCCTTAGCTATCTTGGTTCTGACTTTGGGTCTCCCAAATGGAGCCCTAGGTCGAACCGACGCCTACTGTTCCCTCGAGGGGGAACGCGTCCTCACCTACTCCTCTCGGGAGAATTTACCTGATGCCAACCGGCTCCTCCGGTTGGACTTTTGCCCAGCTATCCTTCGCCAGGTACCTAGCTGTCCTTCGCTAGGTCTTTAGTACCAAGCTGTCCTTCGCCTGGTGCCTAGCAGTCCTTCGCTAGGTCTTCAGTACCAAGCTGTCCTTCGCCTGGTGCCTAGCAGTCCTTCGCTAGGTCTTTGTATCCTGGCATTCCTTCGCCAGGTGCCTAGCAGTCCTTTGCTAGGGCTTTGTATCCTGGCATTCCTTCGCCAGGTGCCTAGCAGTCCTTCGCTAGGACTTTTCCTGCACACTTGAGTAACATGTTAGATAAACATTATACCTTAACTTTTGAACCCTTTTGCCATTATCAAAACACAGGTTCGACTTGGGTGCTTTCTGTACCAACAGAATGTTGTATTTTCTTATGACTAATATTGAAAATTAGTTGTGTATAAAAATAGGTTTCAATGCTCTCAAGGATAAAAAGGGAAGGACACTTAAGAAGAAAAAGTGAACCAAGGAGCAAATTCATCAATTCGAAATCAATGACAAGGTAACGAAAATGTTATTCAATTTAATTCCTAATGACATTTTGGATAGGATAGGTAAGTATAGGGATGCTAAGAAGTTATGGAGCAAGCTAGTCGGGCTTCATGAAGAACTCCAAGAATCATACTCACAAACTCAAGAGTATAGGGAATTGGAAGTTGAGGGGCGCTCAGCATCCAAGGAAGAAATAATAGAAGCCTCCACTTCAAGGATTGAGGGAGAGGAGAGACTATCTTCAATGTCGGAACAAGAAGAAGAAGCTTCCACCTCCACTGGAGCCAAATTAAAAGATCATATAATTTGCTTCGGGTGTAATAAGAAGGTACAAGGATAAGTGTCCAATGGATAAGAACAAGGTAACTTCTAAACCTAAGTCAATTACTTTGAATTCTAACATGGGTCGTAGGAACGAAGAAGCTTAAAGGAAAAGAAAACACATTCGATGCTTCATGTGTGGTGAGCAACGACACTACCACACCAAATGCTCAAAGAAAGGAGAGCTCAAGAAGCTAGGACATTTGATGAAATGGGAGAAGAATTTGAAAAAGAAGAGCTCGCATCAAGAGGGAGCTACAAGGGTAAGGGTGGTATACCCTAACTTGAAATGTAATTCAAATTTAAATTCCTTCATGCATGCTATGAATAATATAAATTATTTATCCATACATAATTTTGATTTTAAATATAATGATAAGAATAGGATAAATGCATATCAAAACCCTAAGAAATCATGTCATGATCAATGTAGACACATTAGACAAAGGACTACGACATAAATATCAAGAAGGGGAGACATATGCTTAGACAAATGGGTTGGTCTAGAAATATCCAAGGTGGATATGTTGACTCTAGGGTTATAACCCTAGAGAGGGAAAATCAAGCTTTAATGGTAAAGCTTGATAAATTGGAGAAAACCCTAAATAGATTCATTATTGGATCTAAAGGGTTGGGTATGATTTGGGATAGTCAAAAATCTAATAACGATAGATCGGGTTTGGGGTGCCGATCTAAGTCGTCTAATGCTAAGGAAAAGTCATATGCAAGAGTGTCATATGACTATAGCAACGAGAAGTCCAAAAATGGCAAAGGAGTGTTATTTAAGGGCAAAAAGACATTAACTAAAGATAAAGTGTCCAAGGTTAAAGGCCAGAAGAACTTAACCAAGGGCATGGTGTCTAAGGTTAAGAAGGTGAGATCTATAGGCCAAGAGTCACCGAAGGTACACCGGTGTGGCTTAGTGATTGTGGATAAGTAACCTAGGGAGGTGGCTAAGGCTAAAAGCTCAAGGGGGAACTCTAAGAGTCAAGTTGGGACCCATGGTCAATAGATCTCAGGAGGCTATCTCCTAGGAATCTAGATGGACCATGAAATATGCCAAAAGATTTGGAGAGTGATTTGAGTCTCAAACCTAAGGGATTGACACATGTGATTTGAGTTTCATGCAAGAAATATGACATTCGAATCATATTACATGAAAATTTGATTGTTGATGTATAGATGTCATATAAAGCAATACTAGGGATGCATTGTGGGTTGGTATGGGTAGATACATCAAGAGGAAGCCAAAACTAGGACTTTAGATCAAGGTTCATTTGAAACATTTAACTAGTTTTGGGTTTTGTGTCAATCTTGGGATTGATAATAGATACATTTTTAAATGTATTTTTTTCAGGTAGACATAGGTACCACGAAATTTTTAGAGATTTGTAGAATTATTGGCGCATTTCTGAAATTGGATTCAGAAATGCTGAAAGACTATGCCAGTCAACTGGTGCAGTGGGGCAGTCGACTAGTAATAGGGCCTTCTAGAGTGAGAAAGCTTTTGTAAGATTTTTCGATAGGGATCAGTCGACTGGTAACAGTCTCAGTCGACTGATACATGCTGAAACTGTTTTCAACAAGTCGAAAAGTATCATAATGATTGTAAACATGTGTATAATCTTATAGGGGATTAATACACACTGTTTATGATTATTAGAGGGTAAAGAATCCAATGATTGAAATATTATTGGAGTTCTTTTTGATATGTTGCAAAGGGGGAGAAGTGTTAAGTTTAAGTAAGAAACCGACACGCCTTTACAAGAAATCTTAGTTCAAGGGGGAGCTTAGGTGAAGAGGGAGCATTATTACTCATGTATTGGCAAAGGGGGAGTCTTGTGATAGGTTCTTAAAAACCCTTGGTAAATCTAAGTGTAGGGGGAGCCTTGGAATAGGTTCTTAAAAAGCCCTTGATGAAATTCCTAACTCAATGGGGAGTTTATGTGCAAGGGGAGCCTTGTGATAAGATCTCATGCATGTTTGAATATGCATTTACATGTTAGCATATGTATTGGCGGTGTAAATCTAAGGTGTAGGCTTGGTAACGTAAGCCCAAATTTTATTAGCGTGTTTATTTGCTATTTATTTTTCCTAACTTAAACGTATTTCCAAACGTAAAAAAAAGGAGATTGTTGAGGCAATCCCAATAGTCTGTGGGACCATGTGTTTTGATGTTTGGGCAAAGGTTTAAGTTAGATTCACCCTTGTATTTGAGTGTGCAGGTTTGCAGGATATATATATGACTTAGCATGATGGCTTCGGGTCCGATGAAGGATGGAGCATCCGAGAGATCATGGATAAGGCAGCAACGATGAGTCGAGGAAAGCACATTCGAGGCATACGCGAAGGATGATATAAGATTGAGCCGTGGGCTTGTATGCATCCTAGGGACGAGAGTCAAAGCGAAGAAGGCTTGAAGTCAACAGGTCAAGATTGCAATGAAGAGTCAAGTGATTCATAAGGGATCGTGGACCCGACAACAAAGACCGATGATGAAGGAAGCTTCAAAAGGTCTAGATCAGCAAATGAGTTCTATTTAAATGAACTCGGTTTGCTTGAGCAAAGTCAACGAAATAGAGGTGGTTAACCCCTATTAGTAGTCTACTAAGCTCAGGTGTGAGTGTGCAAGGTTGTGGCGAGGCTTCTCTACCTACAAGGAGCTACATGAAATAGCCGAAGGTTTTCCTGCGAATCATCCACCGACGGATTGGATCGTTCATCTTACGGATATCTGTGGAGTAGGAGCGTCATCTTCGAACCACGTAAATTTATGTGTGTTTGCAGTTTGATTTTCTTTTATTAGTTTAGTTTATTTTGTATTCCTTTGCGTACTAACAATGTGTAGGAAGAATCACAATTAGTGGATGATCGGTTATTCACTCCTCTAGCCGGGTCCTAGATCTCTAATAGGTTCTTCATGACTTTGATTATTTGATTGAAGGACTGTAAATTCGATCCACAATTTTCTAGTGCGTTCGTATAATTTTTTCATTCTGATCATTGGTTGGGTTTCTTTTGTTCTCTCATCAACTTATTTTTGTTCACTCTTTGGTTATTCGTGAGTATTATTTGTTTTGTCATCATGAGTGGTCATACAAATGATTCGCTTCAATCGATTAGTGTCCAATTGGATGAAAAAATTTATTTGTATTGGGAATATGTTATGAAAAATTTCTTACGTGGAAAATCTGTTGGTGCAGGCAGCACCTAAGTCAAACCTGGGTTTTGATAATGACTAAGGGTTCAAGAGTTAAGATGTTATTGTTGTCTAATGTGTTTACTAAGTGTGCAGGAAGAAGTCCTAGGTACACTAGGCAAGAACTCCTAGCAAAGGGCTGGGCACCGAAGACCTGCTCGGAAGGTGGGCACGAAGTCCTGGTAGAAGACTGGGCACGAAGTCCTGGCAAGGGGCTTGGCACCGAAGACCTGCTCGGAAGGTGGGCACGAAGTCCTGGTCGAGGACTGGGCACAAAGACCTGGTTAGGTGGATCGGGCAAAAGTACAACCGGAGGAGCCGGTTGGCAAAAGGTAAATTCTCCTGAGAGGAGTAGGTGAGGACGCGTTCCCCGTCGAGGGAACAGTAGGGGCCGGTTCGACCTAGGGTTTCATTTGGGAGACCCGAAGTCAGAACCAAGGTAGCTACGACTGTAAAAACTGACTAATATTCTTGGTTTATTTGTTTTGGAGCTAACCTTGGATGCAGGGACTGAAGGAGTGTGTTTCTGCAGCTCAGAACGCCCCAAAGGTGAGGGGCAGGCAGCTGGGCTAGGCGCCCGGGAGGTCCCGGGCGCCCAAGGTCAAAGCCAAACAAGTAAGGAAGCAAGAATCGCTTCGAAACCACACTGGGCTAGGCGCCTGGGAGGTCCCGGGCGCCCAAGGTCAAAACCAAAGAGGTTGTCGAAGCAAAATCAGCCACGAAGCCAGCGGACCAAGTCAAGCTGGGCGCCCAGGAGGTCCCGGGTGCCCCAGTCAGCTCCAGAGGCCAATTCAGAAGGGATAAGCGCTGACCGAGCTGCGGATGAAGTTTCTCCAATCCGAAGGCACGTGTCAGGCGCCCCCAGCGAATCAGGCGCCCCCAGGAGCACTATAAAAGGGGCTCGACCCCAAGGTTCAAGAACACAACTTTCCAACGCCTCTAAGCTTTTCGTTCAAGCGCTCTGCTCCAGAAAACTCCAATCTCGAGACTCTAGCGCCGACGACGACCCTCTACTCCGAAGTACGATCTACACCGGGCGTCGGTAACGAAAGGTGTATTCTTTTAATTACTGCACTATTCTTGTATCAAAATATGTAAACCTTTGCACGATTATAGAATTGCCCGCAGTAAACGGTCAAGGATCGTGGGCCTTGGAGTAGGAGCGGACCGCGACTCCGAACCAAGTAAAAATACTTGTGTTCTTTGTGTGTTTGATTTAATTCCGCTGCGTATTTTCTCTTATTCGTATCCGAAAAGATTTTCACGATATTCACCCCCCTCTGTCGTGTTTCTCGATCCAACAAAATCTATGTGGGTATATATTTCAGGTGTGTGAGATAAACCTACAGATAACAATGCTACTGATTATGCAAAGTTGATGGATATTTGAGAGACTGATAATTTGAAGATTATTACATGGTTCAATAATTCTGTTACGCACTCCATTGGTGCTCAGTTGGCAAAGTACGAGACTGCTAAAGAGGTTTGGGATCATCTGGCAAGGTTATACACGCAGTTTAACTTTGCCAAACAATATCAATTAGAAGCAGATATTCGTGCACTTTGGCAGTATGATATGAGTATCGAAGACTTTTATTGTGTCATGTCAAAACTATAGGACCAGTTGGCATTCACAGAATCCTCAGAATTACTAGTATTCCCAGCTTATCTCACTCGTAGAAAAGAACTACTAGTCCAATTCTTGATGGCTCTTCGTGATGATTTTGAAGGATTGCATGGAATAATTTTGCATAATAATCTCTCCCTTCCCTAGATTTAGTAGTACATGAATTGCTTGCAGAAGAGATTCACCTAAAGTGTTAGGTTGATAAAAGAACCATTGCACCATTTAAGCCATCGATTTTTGCAGCACCACGACTTCCATCTCATAATCAAAATAGATCGACTTTGAAAGTTTTTAATAATGAATGTGCTTATTGCAAAAATAAAGGACACTGGAAATCTTAGTGTCCATTATTATTGAACAAAGGTAAAAAACCACCCCAACAGCAGTATGTGTTGGTGCAGGCAGCACCTAAGTCGAACCTGGGTTTTGATAATGGCAAAGGGTTCAAAAGTTAAGATGTTATTTTGGTCTAATATGTTCACTGAGTGTGCAGAAAGAAGTCCTGGCGAAGGGCTGCTGGGCACCTAGCGAAGGACTTCTAGGCATCGAAACCCTAAGACCTGGCGAAGGGCTGCTGGGAACCTGGCGAAGGGCTGCTAGGAGTCTAAGACCTGGCGAAGGACTGCTAGGCACCTGGCGAAGGGCTGCTGGGAATCTAAGACCTGGCGAAGGGCTGCTAGGCACCTGGCGAAGGACTGCTTGGTACCGAAGACCTGGCGAACGGCTGCTAGGCACCTAGCGAAGGACTGCTGGGCAAAAGTCCAACCGGAGGAGCCAGTTGGCAAAAGGTAAACTCTCCTGAGAGGAGTAGGTGAGGACGTGTTCCCCGTCGAGGGAACAGTAGGTGTCGGTTCGACCTAGGGTTCCATTTGGGAGACCCGAAGTCAGAACCAAGACAGCTACGGCTGTAAAAACTAACTAACATTCTTGCCTTGTTTGTTGTGGAACTAACCTTGGATGCAGGGACCAAAGGAATGTGTTTCTGCAGCTCAGAACGCCTCAAAGGAGAGGGGCAGCAGCTGGGCTAGGCGCCCGGGAGGTCCCGGGCGCCCAAGGTCAAAGCCAAACGAGCAGTTGAGCAAGAAGTGCTTCGGAAGTTCACTGGGCCAGGCGCCCTAAAGCTCCCGGGCGCCCTGATGGTCCCGGGCGTCCTGATGGTCCCGGGCGCCCTGATGGTCCCGGGCGCCCTGGATGTCCCGGGCACCCTGGGTCCAAGCCAAATTGTGATCGAAGCAAACTCAGCCACGAAGCCAGCAGACCAAGTCAACCGGGGCGCCCCTAGTGTCCCGGGCGCCCCCGTCAGCTCCGAGGCCGATTTTGGAGGGATAAACGCTGACCGAGCTGCGGATGAGGTTTCTCAGATCCGAAGGCACGTGTCAAGCGCCCCCAGCGTCCAGGGCACCCCCAAGAGCAGTATAAAAGGGGCTCGACCCCTGAGGCTTCGACATCACTTTTTTCAACGCTTCCAAGCTCTTCGTTCAAGCACTCTGCTCCGGCAAACTACGTTCTCGATATTCTAGCGCCGACGATGACCCTCTGCTCCGAAGTGCGATCCACATCGGGCGTCGGTAACGAAGAGTACATTTGTTTATTTACTGCAATAATATTGTAACAATTTCTGTAAACTTTTGCGCTATTATAGAATTGCCCGCAGTAAACGGTCAAGGACCGTGGGCCTTGGAGTAGGAGCCGACCGTGACTCCGAACCAAGTAAAAGTGCTTGTGTTCTTCTGCTGTGTTTGTTTTTATTTCCGCTGCGTAATTTCTCTCAATCTTATCCGAAAAAGTTTTCACGATATTCACCCCCCCTCTATCGTGTTTTCTCGATCCAACAAGTGGTATCAGAGCGGGGAAGCTCAAATTTGGTGCAACCACGAGTTTGGGAGTTTTTCGTATTTTTCTTCGAAATTTTTAATTTCTTTTTCGATTAAATTTTTATCGTTAATCGAGGGTTGGTGCAACACCACTCGATAAATTTTTTTTCTATATATCTTCTTCCCGCACTGCTAATCCAAGACCAAGTCTTGGGACATTTTTTTTGTAAATTTTATTTCAGAACATCTAAATGGCCATGCAAGAAGGGTTCAGTACAGCCAGACCACCACTCTTCAGTGGGGAGGATTTGTCCTACTATAAGAGCCGAATGGAAGTCCACCTGAAAACTCAGGTGGACATGTGGATAATTATCCAATCTGGACTGGAAATCCCGAAAAACGCTGAAGGAGTGCCACAATCTTACACTGAATGGGATACCGTACTAAAAAGAAAGATCGAGGGCGATGCTAATGCGACTCAAACACTCCAATGCGGCCTAACCAAAGAAGAACTGAACCGTGTGGGACCATTCAACAGTGCAAAGGAACTCTGGGGTATGTTGATTGAGTTGCACGAAGGAACCTCCGACACCCGAATCAACAAGAGGGACCTACTGCTAAACAAGCTGTACACAATTAAGATGAACGACAGCGAATCTGCAGCCTAGCTCCACGCCAGAATCCAGGAGCTGATGAACGGTCTACATTCAATCGGTCACAAGGTAGAAAACCGTGACCTGATCAGGTACACCCTTAATGCTTTCCCGAGAAACACTTTGTGGGCATCTATGGTAGATGCGTACAAAGTTTCAAGGGATCTGTCTAGAATTAAATTAGATGAGTTATTTTTTGAACTTGAATTACATGAGCAGACTAACTGCACCATGGCCGAGAAAGGCATTGCCTTTGTTGCAGGTAAAACTGAAATGATGACCAAGAAGAAGCCCCAACCTGCACCTGAGTCTGACTCAGATTCAGACTCAGAAGACAGCGAAGGAGATCGACCCAAGATGGATTGGCTAGCCCAGGACTACTACAAGGAACTGAAAAACCAGACCAACAGAAGGAAAGCCAGCCAATGAAAGGAAGAGCCAGCTGAACCTTCAAATGAAAAGACCAAACCAAATGTGACCTGTTATGAATGCAAAAAGAAGGGTCACTACAAGACGGAATGCCCCAATCTGAAGGAGACGAAGAAGACAAGAAGAAAGAAGGCCCTTCAAGCAACGTGGGACAAGTCTTCCTCTGAAGAAGAAGAAGAGGCCCCACAGTCGAACCTGCTCGCCCTGACTGCTTCAGAAGAAATCGAGACAGAATCAAAATCAGAGCCGGACGACGGAAAGCTCACATTTTCAGAGGACGACCAAATCACTGTAGGTGGGTTTTCTAGAGTTCAATTATCAGAATTAATTACCTATCTATCTCGCGACTAGGCGAAAGACAAAATTCGAGTCGAGTCCCTCCAACAGGAAGTAAAACTCCTGAAAGAGGGAGCTGACTCTAGATCCTTAACTGAGAAGGTTCAAGAAGGAACCTCTACTCAAGTTGAAAAACTTGAGAAAGAGAACTCCTCCTTGAAAACTCAAGTCAAGGCCTTAGAGCAGCTTTGGAACGATTCACTTCTGGTTCCAAGGGTCTTGATATGATCCTTGGAAAACAGAAGTCCGTTCTAAATCGATCCGGGTTAGGTTATCGAACCAAGGCGAGACAATGATCTTACTATGTGTACTGAATCAGTCTAGACCCAAAGTTCAGGAATGGGTACCCAAACTATGCCTGAACAACCAAGCTGGACCAAATCAGTATTGGATCCCCAAGGACAAGATTCATATCTTGCCTAATCATTACCGTGGCTTTAGTCTAAGGGGAGTCAACTTAAAAACAATTTTTATAGTTAAATGAATTTCTTTTCTTGTTTTAAATTGCATGATTGCTTGTCTATTTATTTTGTAATTTACCATGCTTAGACTTAGGACTGGTTAGACTAAGGACTAAACCAATTAACTGAAATCTGAACAACATAGTATTGGTGGCGGTGAGATGATAGTACGTTAGGGAAGCCTTTACTAATAAGGTCAAGTATACACTACTTGGTCTCTTTAGACTGGTGAAACTAGTCGAAGCTATCGATCCAAGACCCAAACTAGTTAGACCAGAATTTGTCAAAAAGTAATTTTGAAAATGAAATTTCACTAAAAGGCTTTGTCACGGAAAGAGTTGATGATCCAATAAGACTACGGCCAAAGAAGGCCTTGTGCCTCGCCAAGACCTGGAAGCCAATTTTTGAAATTCAAATTCAATTTACTCTTTGTCAAATTCGAATCTAACATAAATTTTCAGTTAATCGTAGATTCAAACACTCTTTTTCAAAATAAATTCAAAACCAATTGTTTTCAAAATTAATTTAACTTTTCAAAATTAATCATGTTTTTTTTCAAAATAAATTCTTACTCCTATTCTAAAACCTGTCTCATAAAAACCCATAAGGTTAACGTGATTGATAACTCTAGATTGGGTGAGATAGACTAGGTTGTGAAAATAATTTAGGCTATCCCTGATTCTAATTGGATCCAAATCAACAAATTCTTTATGTGTAGGAACATAAAGATTTGGACCAATGGATGTTGGATAGCGGGTGCTCCAGACACATGACTGGGGATAAATTGAAATTCACCAAACTCAAGTTCAAGAACCTAGGCTCAGTAGCGTTTGACAATAATGCTACACTCAAAGTGATTGGGTCAGGTAACATTGAACTCAAATATGACTTTGTTATTAAAAAGGTGCTTTTGGTTGAAGATTTTAGATTTAACTTGCTTAGCATAAGTCAATTGTGTGATACTGGCTAGTAGTTACCTTTACCAACTCTAACTGCCTGATTAGAAACTTTCAAGACTCAGAAATCATGCTTAAGGGCTCTAGGAAAAATAATGTTTACACTATAAACCTACCCTTAGTACCTAAATGCATGTTAACTCAGTTAGAAGAATCAAACCTCTGGCTTAGGAGATTAGGTCACACTAATCTGAGATTAATTTCAAAAATCACTCAACTTGGCCTAATTAAAGGTATACCTAAAATCAAGAATCATGAAAACTTAATATGTGAATCATGCAATCAAGGTAAACAAACCAGATCTAATCACAAACTAATTCAATCAGATCTAACTCAAACCACACTTGAGCTCCTACACCTTGACCTATTTGATTCACATGGAGCCAAGTCACTAAGCGGAAACCGGTACTACTTAGTAATTGTTGATGATTACTTTAGGTTTACCTGGGTTAGGTTTCTAAAGATCAAAGTTGAAACCCTAAACCTATTTAGTGATTTTTGTAAGTTAATTGAAAATCAAAACGATACCAAAATCAAAAGACTTAGGAGTGATCACGGGGGAGAATTTGAAAATCAATGATTCGAGGAGTTTTGTAAGATAAACGGGTATATACACGAATTTTCGTGTCCTAGAACCCCCCAGTAAAATGGGATAGTTGAACGGAAAAATAGAACCCTACAGGAAGCCGCTAGGGCTATGCTCAATGAATTCAACCTAGCTAATCAATTTTGGGCGGAAGCAATTAGTACGGCTTGTTACATCCAAAATAGGGTCCTAATTAACAAACGACACAATAAAACACCCTATGAATTATACTACCATAGACTTCCAAACCTACATTACCTAAGGGTCTTTGGATGCAAAGTCCATATCCTAAACACCAAGGACTATCTAGGTAAATTCCAATCTAAGTCAACCCTAGGCATCTTCTTAGGATATTCAATAACAAGTAGAGCCTATAGGGTTTACAATAAACAAACTAAGAAAATTGAAGAAACAAAAAATCTGATATTTGATGAAGAAATTAATTCAAAATCTAATAATTCAGATCTAAATTCATCAAATACTGATCAAGAAGATAATGAACAAACTGTTGAACCTTTAATTGAACCCCTAAATGAACTAACTATTGAGTCAATTGAACCAATAATTGAACCAACCCAAGTAGTTGAACCAAATACTAAACCAAATCGACCGGCCGAACCTGAGGTTGAACCAAGTTCCAGAAAAACTAAGAAACCCAGACTCAGTCACCCAACTGATCAAATTATGGGTGATCCAACCTTAGGAGTCAGAACTAGGTCCTCCTATAGGAACCTTAGTCAGATTGCACTGATTTCAAAAATTGAACCTAAGACTATAAAGGAAGCCTTACCTGATCCTGATTGGATCATAGCAATGCAAGAAGAGTTAGCCCAGTTTGAGAGGAACCAAGTATGGGAACTAGTGCCTAAACCTGAGGGCAAATCCATTATTGATACTAAGTGGGTTTTTAGGAATAAGCTAAATGATCAAGGGAAAATAGTGAGAAATAAAGCCCGCTTAGTAGCCAAAGGGTTCAGTCAAGTCGAAGGGTTAGACTATGATGAAACCTATGCCCCAGTAGCTAGACTTGAGTCCATTAGGATGCTGTTAGCCTTTGCATCCCATAAAGGATTTAAACTCTACCAAATGGATGTAAAGTCAGCTTTTCTAAATGGATTTATTAAGGAAGAAGTCTATGTGGACAACCCCTCGATTTTGAGGACTTAGAAAGACCTGACCATGCTTACAAGCTCACTAAAGTACTTTATGGACTAAAACAAGCACCTAGGGCATGATATGAACGTCTATCAACCTACCTCACTTCTAAGGAATTTAACCAGGGACAAATTGACTCAACCCTATTTATTAAGACCTTAGAAAAAGACATATTTATTGCACAAATCTATGTCGACGATATAATTTTTGGATCCACCAACTCAAATTTCCTAAAAGAATTTGTTAAAATAATGGAAAATGAATTCGAAATGAGCTTAGTTGGTGAGCTCAACTTCTTTCTAGGTTACAAATTAAGCAAACTAGGGATGGAAACTATGTCCATCAATCCAAATATGTTAAGGAGTTAATAAAGAAATTTAAAATGGATAACTCTAAAAGCATAAGTACCCCCATGGCCACAAATGTAAAAATAGATAGTGACCCCGATGGTAAACCAGTAGACCTTAAACTTTATAGAAGTATGATTGGTAGTCTATTTTACCTTACAGCCAGTAGACCTGATATCCTTTTTGCTGTAGGAATGTGTGCTAGATACCAAACCTGTGCTAAGGAAACGCACTTAGCAACCATAAAAAGAATACTAAGATACGTTAAGGGCACCCTAAATGCAGGGATTTAGTATCCTAGGACCTCAACTTTTGACTTGTCAGGATACTCAGATTCTGACTATGCTGGTTGTAAACTAGATAGAAAGAGTACAAGTGGAAGCTGCCAACTGTTAGGAAATAGTCTAGTAAGTTGGTGCAGCAGAAAGCAACATTGTGTAACTCTATCCACAATTGAAGCTGAGTATGTTGCCTTAGGAGTGTGTGTAGCACAACTCTTATGGATGATGCACACTCTTAAAGACTTCCAGCTTAACTACACCCAAACTCAAGTCTATATTGACAATATAAGCTCAATTAATCTAACTAAGAATCCAATCCAACACTCCAGAACTAAACACATAGAAGTTAAACACCACTTCGTAAGAGATCACGTAGCCAGGGGTGAGATAGTCCTTAAGCATGTAGACTCAAAATCTAACTTAGCTGATATATTCACCAAACCCTTACCTGAGTCTGAGTTCAGCTCACTAAGAAGGCAGTTAGGGTTATGCTTGGTAGAATAGGTTTACTCTACTTCTGTTTTTTTAAAACTACTTTATTACTTGATTTTAAAATCAGTTCCTACTTAATTTTGAAAAATCATTTTCTTTATACATATTTAAAATGATTTTTTGACTTAGTTTTTCTTAAGAAAAATTACCCCTTTCAAAACTAGGGCTTTTTCGCAAATGGACTTAGCTTAGGCCCTAACCCTAGAACTGCATGCACCTATAGATCTAGAAGCCAGCATCTCACAAGCACCTAAGGGTACTTTTGATTGATAACCTAGAATGGGTTGAGATGCTTAGGTCTTTGCCTTAATTCAAGATGCTTTAAGTCAGTGCATCTGCAGTAATTGGGGCACTAAATACAAATTAAACAGTAATCAGGTAAAGTGTCAAGCTTAAAAAATCTAACTTGAACAGCAGACTTAACTTGACCAACCCTAGCAAAAACTACTGTTTATAACAGTTAGTAAGTAGCTAATTGGGTTAGACAGGACCCGAAAGAGATAATTCAAATTGATTTGGTCCAGTATATAACTTGAATTGGTTCAGTACAACACCTTACTTCTTTTGCTATATTATTTTACTATATTATTTTTTTTGATATATGGCAAAGGGGGAGAGATTGGAAAGGAGAGAAGGCTTAAATTTTTTTTTCAAATTTCAAAACTTTATTTATCTCCTTTTTCAAAAAGTAAAATCCAGTAAAATCCCTTAAGTCAATTGCATTAAATTATTTTCAAAATTGTTTCTAAGTACTTGACTTAAGCTATTTTTAAAATTTCTCTAAGTACTTAATTTAAATTTCACTAATAGAAAAGTTTCTAAGTATTAATTTTTCCTTGAAAACTTTCTAAAGTGCTAAAGAGGTTGGAAAATTTTTTCACAACTCAAAAATATGGTAAAAATTCTTTTTGTATTAAAAACTTTAGAAGAAGTTTAGAAAATTATCTAAAGTGCGAAAACTAAGTATTTACTTGAAAATTTTCTAAGTGTAAATTCTCTAAGTGCAAAATTTTCAAGTGCCCAACCCAAAAATTATTTTTGGAAAATATTTTCTAACTTACATTTTTTTGAAAATGTTCTAAGTATTGAAAAATCATTTCCTTTTTTAAACTTAGAAACTTTTTCAAACCTCGCAAACCTTTGAAAAACCTAGGGGGAGATTCCTTCCAGGGGAGGAAATTAAATTGGCATTTTACCTGCTTTTTGTTTAAACTTAACTTTTTAAACCGGGTTGCCATAAATCAAAAAGGGAGAGATTGTTGGTGCAGGTAGCACCTAAGTCGAACCTGGGTTTTGATAATGGCAAAGGGTTCAAAAGTTAAGATGTTATTTTGGTCTAATATGTACACTGAGTGTGCAGAAAGAAGTCCTGGCGAAGGGTTGCTCGTCACCTAGCGAAGGACTGCTAGGCATCGAAACCCTAAGACTTGGCGAAGGGTTGCTGGGAACCTGGCGAAGGGCTGCTAGGCACCTGGAGAAGGACTGCTGGGAAAAAGTCCAACCGGAGGAGCCGGTTAGCAAAAGGTAAACTCTCCTGAGAGGAGTAGGTGAGGACGTGTTCCCCGTCGAGGGAACAGTAAGCGTCGGTTCAACCTAGGGTTCCATTTGGGAGACCTAAAGTCAGAACCAAGACAGCTACGACTGTAAAAACTAACTAACATTCTTGCCTTGTTTGTTGTGGAACTAACCTTGGATGCAGGGACCAAAGGAATGTGTTTCTGCAGCTCAGAACGCCTCAAAGGAGAGGGGCAGCAGCTGGGCTAGGCGCCCGGGAGGTCCCGGGCGCCCAAGGTCAAAGCCAAACGAGCAGTTGAGCAAGAATAGCTTCGAAAGCTTACTGGGACAGGCACCCTGATGGTCCCGGGCGCCCTGATGGTCCCGGGCGCCCTGGGTCCAAGCTAAATTGTGATCGAAGCAAACTTAGCCACGAAGCCAGCAGACCAAGTCAACCGGGGCGCCCCTAGTGTCCCGGGCGCCCCCGTCAGCTCCGAGGCCGATTTTGGAGGGATAAACGCTGACCGAGCTACGGATGAGGTTTCTCAGATCCGAAGGCACGTGTCAAGCGCCCCCAGCATCCAGGGCACCCCCAAGAGCAGTATAAAAGGGGCTCGACCCCTGAGGCATCGACATCACTTTTTTCAACGCTTCCAAGCTCTTCGTTCAAGCACTCTGCTCCGGCAAACTACGTTCTCGACATTCTAGCGCCGACGATGACCCTCTGCTCCGAAGTGCGATCCACACCGGGCGTCGGTAACAAAGAGTACATTTGTTTATTTACTGCAATAATATTGTAACAATTTCTGTAAACTTTTGCGCTATTATAGAATTGCCTGCAGTAAATGGTCAAGGACTGTGGGCCTTGGAGTAGGAGCCAACTGCGACTCCGAACCAAGTAAAAGTGCTTGTGTTCTTCTGCTGTGTTTGTTTTTATTTCCACTGCGTAATTTCTCTCAATCTTATCCGAAAAAGTTTTCACGATATTCACCCCCCCTCTATCGTATTTTCTCGATCCAACAGTATGGGCGATAACGGCCTCAACATCCACCAGTGCTACATCAAAATGTTTCATAGAAATTTGTTAATCGACTACCTCAGTCTAGTATGCAGAGGTTGCCCCCTCTTTAGATCCATATATACTTGAGCAGTTTCAATAGTTCCTTGCTTCACAGTCCTCTGCCATGTCTGTTTCTTCTCATATAAGTTTGTCATCCTTTGGTACATCAGGTATATCTTTTTCCTTGTGGATCTTATATTCTGGAGCCTCTCATCATATGACACCTAACCTGTCGTCTTTTATCTCTGTCTCATAAATCATTTTTATCAATTGTGACTGCTAATGGTACTTCAATGTCATTAGTAGGTGTTGGTTCTATTGTTACAACTTGCTTATCTCTTCTTGATGTCTATTATATTCCTAGTCTTATACTTAATCTTGTTTCTGTTAGTCAATTGTGTGAGTCTGAATATGTAATCTTTTTCTCTTCATCTAATTGTTATGTGCAGAATTCGCGATCTCAGAAGGTGATTGGGACAGGCCGTAGGCAAGGGGGACTCTATGTCTTGGATCAGCTCCAAGTACCAGGTGTTGCAGCTTCTGGTGTCGATCTGTCATCTTTTCGGTTGTGTTGTTCTTCTTCAGATTTCTATTTATGATATACTCGTCTAGGTTATGTTTTAGCATCTTCTTTTCAATTTTTAGCTTCATCTGGAGTATTAAGACCTTTAAAAAGTCATAATATTTCTGATTGTAGTGGTTGTAAATTGGCAAAATTCTTTGCGTTATCTTTCAATAAAAGTCTATCCTTTTTTTTCTAATCCTTATGATCTTGTGCATTCCGATGTATGGGAGTCTTCTCCTATTGATACAAAAGGGGGATCAAGATTCTATATTTCTTTTATTGATGATTGCACTCGTTATGCTCGGGTTTATCTTATGAAATATAGATCTAATTATCTTACCATCTTTAATGACTTTAAAGCTCTTGTTAAAATTTTATATTCAGCTGTTATCAAGTGTTGTCATTGTGATTGGGGGGGGCATACTTCCAATGCTTTTTCTTATTTACTTGCATTAGAAGGTACTATACATCAAATCTCATGTCGAGAAACACCTGAACAGAATGAGATTGCGGAGAGAAAACATAGACATCTTATTGAGACAACCCACTCATTCTTATTGTCTGCAGATGTTCCTAGTGTCTTTTGGAGAGAAGCAGTTCTTACTACTACTCATATAATTAATAGGATTCCAACTTCTCATAATTCAGGTTTGTCTCCTTTTTAAAAACTATACGGTCATGCTCTTGATTATTCATCATTACGTATTTTTGGTTATACTTATTTTGTTCTACGACCACACATCGAGTGTGACAAGTTATCCTCTAAGTCTTGTTTGTATGTTTCTCTTGGTTATGATGTTGGTCAAAAGGGATATCGTTGTTTTGATCTAGTCAGTAAAAAATTATATGTCTCTCGTCATGTTGTGTTTCTTGAGCATATTCTCCATACCTCCTCTATCATATAATACGACACATGTAGATCTTATTTGTATTGATCCCTTCAGTACTGACACAGATGAAGCCTCTCCCATAGTTACTCTTCCTCATGATAGCTCCACTGAATCTGTTAATCTTGAGACAACTTCTCCTCCTCCTTCCCCTCCACTGCCTGCGATTATTCCATTACTTGATGAGATTGTGGATAATCCTATTCGTTGGTCTACACGTCCTCATAAGTTTACCAAACTACCTAATTTTGCTTATTCTTGTTATTCTAGTTCTTTTGCTTCTTTTATCACCTCTATTCATCATCTTTCTGAGCCTTTCCTATAGAGAAGCTGTTGATAACCCACTTTAACATAAAGCTATGGACGAGGAATTAACTACTCTACATCATACACATACTTGGGATCTAGTATCTCTGCCTCTAGAAAAATACGACATTGGTTCTCGTTGGGTCTATAAGATTAAAACTAAATCTGATGGTTATGTCAAACAATATAAAGCTTGTCTTGTTGCTAAAGGTATTCTCAGGAGTATGACATGGATTATGAGGAAACTTTTGCTCCTGTTGCTAAAATTATCACCGTTCGTATCTTAATTGTTGTTGCCTCTATTCGTCAAAAGAAAATATCTCAGATAGATATCAAGAATGTCTTCTTAAATGGTGATCTTCAAGAAGAAGTGTATATGATGCATCCTCCTGGAGTTGCTCACCAATCTGGTGAAGTTTGCAGGCTTCGCAAAGCTCTCTATGGACTCAAAAAAGCACCTAGTGCTTATTTTGTGAAGTTCTCCACAGTAATTACCTCTCTTGGCTTTCATCCCAGCAATTATAATTCAACTTTATTTGTCAAGTGTTTGTATGCAGGTCACATACTTTTATCTTTATATGTGGATGACATGATAATTACTGATGATAATTTTGATGGAATTGAGTTTTTAAAGTTTGAATTAGCTCGTTACTTTGTTATGAAAGACTTGAGTTTACTACGCTATTTTTTGGGGATCAAGATCGTCTCTTCTCCAAAAGGTTGTCTCTTGTCTCAGTCAAAATATATAGCTGATCTATTTGAGCATGCACGTCTCACTGACACCAGGATAGTTGATGCTCCCCTTGAGACTAATGCTCGGTACTCTCTATCAGATGGTTCTATAGGTGATCGTACGGTCGGCAAGACAGGGTGAATTACCCCTGCAAGATAAAGACAAATCTTTTGTTTCGCTCTAAACAAAGATAAGGATTAGTTATCACAAATAAATAATATAAATAAAATAACTATGCAAAAAAAAGGCACAACCAGTTATTTGGTTTTCAACCAGGATAATTGCTAATCCAAGGCGAATCAATGTTTGTTCTCCAAATGTACTCCTTCGGGCAGAGAAGTCTCTTATACAAACTAGAACTTAGAAAGCGGAGGAAAATAAGAATGAAATTCGTGTGCAATTGATTGTTTGAATGTAACTGAGCTCTGGGAGTGTATTTATAGCCTTAGTGAAGTTTATCTAATCGCTGGCATGACTCTACACGGGCACTCGAGTGCTTAGGGGCGCTTGACACGTGGCTCAGTAGTTATCTGCATTAAATGTTCGCAAACGGCTACTTCTAGATAAACATTAAATTCTCGGGTGCCTGTATGCACTGGGCACCCTAGAACACGGTCGCCCGAGTGCATAGGGCTCCTGGGAACATGAGCGCCTGAGTTTATAGGGTGCCCGAGTTGACTTTGGTCAGCCTTTTGCTGACCAGTTTCCGGTGGGTCTTCTTGGGTGATCTCGAGCCTTCCAAAGTTGGGCTCATCCGAACCCTCCTCCAGCCTTCTCCTCGAGTGTGTTTCCTCCCGGCTTCTTGTCTCTAGGACGTCGCGCACGTCCTTCTTGCTCCATCGGCATACTCTTCCGCAGACCTCCGCGTCCCTCGGATGCACCGAGCCCATTGGCTCCCTTCCTGTGCCATCCTTCTTGAACGCTGTGTCTTTCGTTTGACTTCCTGCGCTCCTAAACTCCTACACACTTAGACACAGAGATCAAACACAATAGAACTTAACTTGACTCGGTTGACCATATCAATACTCACCTAGGGTACTTATAATCTCCTCCTTTATGATGTACATCAATCCGAGTTAAGTTAGGGTTAAAAAATATATAAAATTACAAAAATAAATATGTGACAAGGTAATTTAAAAACAAAAAATTTGAAATTAAGTCTCCCACTTAACTTAATCCTATTTTCTCCCCCTTTGATCACATCAAAATTTAAACATGTTAAGGAAAAAATTAACACTAATAAGAATGACTTACAAAAATTCATAGAAAATTATTTAAGCATCCAAAATTTTCAAAACTATTTTAGAACATGTCAAAGTAAATAGTTAGTTTCCAGAAAATTCAGTTTTTCAAACTTTAGTCGAAAATTATTTTTAAAAACTAATTTATAATAATTATTTTTTACTCAAAAATTATTCAAATTTTTATCCAAGTTAGAATTTTAGCTGACTTATCCTTGTAAAAATTGTTAAAGCAAAATCAATTTTCTATCTTTTAAAAAGATAATTTTGATTTCGGAGTTGATAATTTTGAAAAAAAATATAATTTTAAAATTATATTTTAACTTCAAATAAATTTGAATTTTTTTTCAACGCTTAAAAGATAATCCATAGATCCTGAAAAATCAAATTTGATGAAATTAATTTTTAATTTTTTTTTAAAATTTAAAAATTTGTTTTTGAATAAGAATCATAATAAATCTATTTAACTATAAAAAATTTCAAAAAAAAACTTGTGGATAGCTCATAGCGAACTCTATCATCAAAAAATATAAAATCAAAGTTTCTATAATAGTTATATCTTCAAAAAAAATTTCAAAAAGATTACAAATAAAACATTAATTACCAAAAAGAATATTAATTATAATTGACAAACAAGTAATAAATGAAATCTAATAATTTAGTATAAATTTTGGGATCCAAAATAAATTCTTTCCAACAAAATTAATCGGAAATTTAGGTGGAATATAAGTTTTAGGGATTTTTATAATTTGGCTACTGTGATACCGTAAATACCAATTTAATTCTGTTGGGACCGGGTCCATGTTGACATGGACGCGGGTTCGTAATTTCAAAATTAATTACGTGCAGCGGAAGGTTTAGCATAAATAATTTCTCTAAATCATTTAACCACACATCTAAGCATGCAAGTTTATCTTGTGTAGACATGATCATATATTTAAAATTTTACAGAAACATAAACTAATTTATATATTACCTCGCGTAACTCGAAGGAAGGGACGAGATCCAACCGTAAGCTTCCCTTGGAAGCTCCACCTCTATTCGCGTCCACGCCGAGTATCTTCGGGATGGCTTCGCAAAGCAACGAGTTTCGTGTTCTCGAGAACTACTAGATTCACCGAGAACGCGACGAGAAAAACCAAGAGAGAAGTCGAAAGACTAACCACAAAAGGATGGCCAAAATCAGAATTCTGGCGAAGCAAAAGAAGAGGCTTGCGGCAAAAAGATCCTTGCGGCAAACTCTAATTCCGGCAGCACCTTCTTCTGGCCAAGAGATGGCCGGAGCTTCCTTCTCCGGCAGCAGGTGGTGGTCGGCAGGGAAAGGGCAGGGGCGGCCGGCTGGTGCTCCTTCTTGGGGCTGGTTGGCGCACGGCAAGAAGGGGAGAAGAGAAGGAGAGAAAGAGAGGGAGAGAGCCTATGCCTTCATCTCTATGATTATTACACCCAAGCCTTGCCTTGGGTCGTTTATATAGTGGCCTCTCAACTATCAAGCCTCTCAAATATGGAATAACTTATTTCATCATGCCAAGTTTGATTTTATATCATGGTTAAAATCATATTTTAATTCATGATAAAAATCTTCTCTCCTATGGAATAAATTTCCTTATCATGGTAAATCAATCCATGATTGATTTTATAAAATAAACCAATCCATGGTTTATTTTAATTTCCATGAAAAATAAACCAAATCTTGATTTATTATATAAAAATTTATATCATTCATAATTTTATAAAACAAACCACACTTGGTTTATTTTATAAATTGAACCAAAAACTTGGTTCTCTCCCTTTGTTGTGGCCGGCCAAGCAAAGAGGATGGAGACCCTCTTTGGCCGGCCCATCCAAGCCACGCCCCAATGAATTAAACTTATTTAATTCATCTATTAAGTCTTCAAAAGACTTTGCCATTTTACGCTTCCGATGCGTCTCTGAAAAATTCAGATTCGACTTATCGTTTGGCTCAACCAAACCTAATCTCTCTTGATCAGAAAATCCAATTTTCAACTCGTTTTAAATCCCACGGATTACTCGTAGTGCGTGTGACTAAATAGGCTTTCGATTTAAGTTGGCCGTCTATAATTAATCAATTATAGAACGATCATAAGTGACACCTAGTAGTACATCATGATCCCCAATTAATCGAAAGATCAACGGTTGACCTCAGAAACAATTCTGAAACCCTTCAGCAGCTATAATGATCGTGCCCCATTCCCTTCACCATCTTATACCCACTTGGTTCAGGACATGGTCTATGTGTGTCAGTCCCCACTAGGCTGACTACGTCACACCTAGCCCAAGTAACGTTTTCTCGTCCTACGGATTCTAATTACTCTCATGTATTTAAGAGATTCATACTCTGAACATGTCATGCTCTGGCCAGAGGCTTCGAGTAACAATCCGACGATAGGCCTCGGGTATACATCTCCTCGCAAGGAGTGGTGAATCCTTTGTAAGTTGTTCAAACATCTTCGGGCACTTCGACTTATACCCAATCATCCTGGGTTCACACCTCCTTGGAGATGTTTGCTTAAGATGTCAAAGTATAAGTCTCTATGACCAAGATGACTTGAACACCGCAAGTCAAAGGAACATCGTACTTAAGCTGCAGTAAGAACTTCACTGACATATCAATATGTAGACTACCATATGAAGTTTTACAGCCAGTCACTCTAATGAACTAGTACCCTTAACTAGCATTCATGTTTATCTCCGGACATCTCAATGTCACCAGCTAGTGAGAATCAGCTGATTAGAGAATAACCCATGCTAGACTCAACAGAATTGATAATGTCCGTATTTATCAATTCATCGACTAGCGACAATTTCAATACTTCACAATTGCACATGTAGAGATAATCACTAGTTGTGAATTCATCACAAATTCTCTCATGCTGTGAATTGTATTGCGGACATTCAGTAAATGAGTTTAAGATCTCAATCAAATACACAAACATGTATACTCAAATAGTGAATATTCATTTATTAAAATAAATGATTACAATCATAAGGCGATTGCCTTATGACACTTCTCTCATATCACTAACAAATTCTCCAGTATATCTAATTTTAGAACATGAAACTTTTTTGCATGTATGTGTTGGTACCGGGTGCATGTTGACATGGATGCGGGTACGTAATTTCAAAATTAATTACGTGCAGTGGAAGGTTTAGCATAAATAATTTCTCTAAATCATTTAACCACACATCTAAGCATGCAAGTTTATCTTGTGTAGACATGATCATATATTTAAAATTTTGCAGAAATATAAACTAATTTATGTATTACCTCGCGTAACTCGAAGGAAGGGACGAGATCTAACCGTAAGCATCCCTTGGAAGCTCCGCCTCTATTCACGTCCACGTCGAGTATCTTCGGGATGACTTCGCAAAGCCACGAGTTTCGTGTTCTCGAGAACTACTAGATTCTTCGAGAACGCGACGAGAAAAACTAAGAGAGAAGTCGGAAGACTTACCACAAAAGGATGGCCGGAATCAAAATTCCGGCGAAGCAAAAGAAGAGGCTTGCGGCAAAAAGATCCTTGCGGCAAACTCTTATTCCGGCAGCACCTTCTTCCGGCCAAGAGATGGCCGGAGCTTCCTTCTCCGGCAGCAGGTGGTGGTCGGCAGGGAAAGGGCAGGGGCGGCCGGCTGGTGCTCCTTCTTGGGGCTGGTTGGCGCACGGCAAGAAGGGGAGAAGAGAAGGAGAGAAAGAGAGGGAGAGAGCCTATGCCTTCATCTCTATGATTATTACACCCAAGCCTTGCCTTGGGTCATTTATATAGTGGCCTCTCAACTATCAAGCCTCTCAAATATGGAATAACTTATTCCATCATGCCAAGTTTGATTTTATATCATGGTTAAAATCATATTTTAATTCATGATAAAAATCTTCTCTCCTATGGAATAAATTTCCTTATCATGGTAAATCAATCCATGATTGATTTTATAAAATAAACCAATCCATGGTTCATTTTAATTTCCATGAAAAATATGTTGGTGCAGGAAGCACCATATCGAACCTGGTTTTGATATTGGCAAAGGATTCAAAGTTAAGTTTATTTGTGATCTAACGTTGTTCACTGAGTGTGCAGAAAAAGCCCTAGCGAAGGACTGCTAGGAACCTGGCGAAGGACTGCTAGGCACTTGGCGAAGGACTGCCAATATCCAAGCCCTAGCGAAGGACTGCTAGGCACCTGACGAAGGACTGCCAGTATCCAAGCCCTAGCGAAGGACTGCTAGGCACCTGGCGAAAGACTGCCAGCAACCAAGCCCTAGCAAAGGACTTCTAGGCAACTGGCGAAGGACTGCCAGCATCCAAGACCTAGCGAAGGACTGCTAGGCGCCAGGCGAAGGACAGCTTGGGACTAAAGCCCTAGCAAAGGAATGCTAGGCACCGGGCAAAGGACAGCTCGGCATCCAAGCCCTGGCAAAGGACCGCTAGGCAAAAGTCCAACCAAAGGAGCGGTTGGCATCAGGTACATTCTCCCGAGAGGAGTAGGTGAGGACGCGTTTCCCGTCGAGGGAACAGTAGGCGTCGGTTCGACCTAGGGCTCCATTTTGGAGACCAAAGTCAGAACCAAGATAGCTAAGGCTGTATAAACTAATAATTAATTGTTTTATTGTGTTTTGGACTAACCCTGGATGCAGGACCGAAGGAACGTGTGTCTGCAACTCAGAGAGCCTCAAAGGAGTGAGGCAGCAGCTGAGCAGGGCGCCCTGAGTGTCCAGGGCACCCCCAAGGTGAACCAGAACCAAGTGAAGCAAATGGGCTTCGGCTGCTTACTGGGCAGGGCACCCTCAGCAGCCAGGGCGCCCTCAGCAGCCAGGGCACCCTCAGCAGCCAGGGTGCCCCGCGCCCAAGTCTGTGAAGCTTTATCTTTANCGATAAATACACTCTACCACTACCTAGTCTAGTGGGCAGTCAAAACATATAAATGTCACTATCTACGAGCGACAATACACGCTACCACTACTTGGTTTAGTGGGCAGATAGGATGTGCAATTATCTAGCTACAGACTATGGCCGATAACACGCTACACTATGATATCACCAACATAACGACACAAGTATAAACAATAATAAATACCATGGATAAAATAAGACTGTATGAATTTAAGTAGAATAAAATAAGGACAAACAATTAAGTATCACTCAAGAAGCAAATAGAGAGGTGTGAAGATAAATAGAAACTGCTGCCTAATCTATATATATATATATATATATATAATATATATATAATATATATATATATATAATATTATATATGGTAATAAATAATCATCCACTAAGATGAAAGAACTATAGAGGTCAAGCAAGAACTACCCACCACTGTTGTAGATCGTCCTAATCATCTTTAAGTCAGAGCTAGGGATTTGCTTTAATCTTGAATCCTACAAGTACAAGAACAAAACCTTCTATCTTTAATGAACCTCTTAATAAACTTATTAGTTAATCACTTAATTACTCATTTGATTCTTAATTAATCAATATTTATTGACTTTTATTTAACGTAATATTAATACACTCAAGCTTATTTAATTGGTCAACTGAACTTAATTATCTAATTATCATTTAAATTACTCAAAGAAATTTCACTTAATCAACTAATAATCGAAATTAATGAGTAATTCCTATTAATTATCTATCGTTACCTAATTATCTTCTCCTTCTTCTTCTCCAGCAGTAGCAGAGGTGGGCTCCTAGCGGAGAGCGGCTGGTGGTGGCATTGGTGACCATCGTAGAGGGGAAAAGCGGCCATTGTTCTTGTTTGACGGAGATGTTTCGCGGCGACTCTTGGAGCCGACGGTTTCAAGCATCGAGATGATAGCGCACAAAAGAGGAGGCAATGTGGGCAGTTGCTCAGCGACAGGGATTGACTGTGACAGTGGCTCTCCCTACAGCGATGGTGAGATTGCAGTAGCGAACTTGGTGGCACGCCATCGTGCTAGTGGGAAAAAGGAAGGAGGAGAAAGTAGCTAGAGATGGCCAAGCTATGTGAGAGGGAGAGGGACTCGGCATCAGCCTCTTATGAGGATGGCAACAATCGACCATAGGACAGTGTTGGCAGTAGCGCGTACGCGTATATATACATATATATATATATATATATATTTATTTATTTATTTGGTCCCCAAATTTACTACTCAAATTGTAAATGTATTCTCATCTAAGGGTATCTACTAAGCAATACACCCCTATAGTAGTCCATTCTAGTATCTTAAAATGTTAAATACTGAAATTTTAAGGGCTCAAATGGAAAAATTTGTAAATTAAGGAATGGTTTGTAAATAGGTAAACTTGGAGGGCCTTTTTGCAAAAAGCCAAAAATATTAAAAACCCCTAACAATTCCTCCCTAAAACCTATTTTTCCTCTCTTAATCCCCGATTCGCCTTGTTCTCTCCCCGACGCCGGAACCTGCTCGCCCGCCCGAAACCACCGCACGAGAGGTTCCTCATCATAGTGCTACCTTTCCTCCTCTTCTTCTTCTCCCGTCTTCTCCGGTGCGCACGAACAGGGTGTACCCTCGTCGACGCCGCCACAACTTCTCCTCGAGCGAAACCCTAGCCGACGCCTTCTGCCTCCTTTTTCATTGTGCGTGATCGAAGCTGGGGTAAGTTGTTTGGAAGGGAGTGTTGGAACTTGGATGGCTATAGAGGGGGGGGGGGTGAATGTAGCCAGACACTCAAACTTTAGCACTATCAAATTTCTGCATCTCAAATGTTAGTAGCACAGCGGAAGCTAGAGGAAAACAGAGTATGCAGAAACAAAATTGAAAAACAGAAATCAAAACAAAAACAGCAAACCAAATGACACAGCGATGTACAAGGTTCGGGGATAACTTGCCCCTACTCCTTGGCGTGCCTGTAAGATGGGCGATCCCTTGATCATCGGCAGATCAAGCCCTGGTGAACCCGGATAAGATAGAGTCTCCTTGTCGGTGGAGAAACCTCTCCACAGATCTCACGGATGATGGAACTTGAGTACAGGAGATCACACAAGAAGGAATGCTCACTCAGATCTCACAAGGATGTAGTAGAACGATTAAGCACAAAGCAACAGAGAGCTCGAACACAGCCCAGCCAAACTTCCCAAGTTTCTGTCTTGTTCACATCTACTCCTCTGCTTCCAGCTTCGTCTCTTAAGCTCCTGCTCAACGTCGCTAGCTCCATTAGCACCACTGACTCACACCCTGACCCACTGACCTCTCTGAGCACTCAGTCCACTAGACACTCCTCCAGCTGAGCCTCCGTCAGTTGCCAGCCGCGCCTTCGTCAGTTGCCAGTTGCGCCAGATGCCGTTGAGACCTGAAAACATAATAGATCCAAACCTGCTCCATGGAAAGTCCTCCATTGACCCTCCTTGAGTGTTTGAATCACCTGCTATCACATGCACACTCCAACAGAGGCTTAGCAAATTGATAAGTGTCATTTTGTTGATCATTTTATATGTTTAAATCTGTGTTTGACCCATATTTTACTTGTGTAATTGTGGATTTACCCTAGGTTCTAGGATTTGTATTCTTTTTGGACTTAATTGCAAATTTTGATATTTTTGAGTTGTTTTGTCACTAAATTTGTGATCTACTCTTGTAGGCTTGAAGGGATCATGGACCTAGGTCAGGTTGGGTCAAATGTTGGATCAAAAATGGATTAGATCAAGTGATCAAGGATTGACTCATTTGGACCGTCCGATGCAAGAACGGTTAGATCTAGACCATCTGAGAACTTCTGATCAATCCGAGCTGGGTTTAAGGCTAATCAAGTGATCAGATCAAGATCTGAGAGTTCTAGCTAAATCAGAGACCATCTAGCCGTTGGATCATGATCGGAGTGTTCTAGACCATCCATACAAAGATCAAGGTGATCTGGATCATCCGTTGAAGATCTGGCAGATCCGAGCTACCACAAGGATGATCTGGACCTTTGATTGAGATCTGGAAATTTTGAATCAAATCGGACGAAGATCCACCGTTGGATGAAGCGGGATCAATATCAGCTGTCCGTTGCTTTAACTACTTAAACGACATTCTCTGTTCAGATCTGGGTCGCGACCTCATTTCTCTTCCTCAGTTCTTCAGCTCGTTCTCTCTCAATTTTGCATCGTTTTCTTCCAAATTTCTTCCATCAGAGGCGTGGACAACTCGATTAGCTCCTTGAATCAAGATTTGGATCATTGGGAGAGAGTTTCATGGCGATTTTAGCTCGAGATTGTGTCGGATGCAGAGCTGTGCGAGGGTTTCGGCAGATCCGCAATTTGAGCTTCTAGATCTCAACCGCGTCCATTTCTTCCCATCTGAATCATCTGTAGGGGTCCTAGGATGAGCTCAGATGATTTCCAAATCATCATCGCAGCCTTTCACATTGAGATCTAGGAGATCGAATGGGAATTATCCAGCTGATGCAATCTGGGAGCAGATCTGAATTGGAGCCTATTCTTCCACTGATTTGCGAGTTTAAGGGTTCTTGGCTTGCCCTTGCGTGACGAACAAAGTGGTTTTGAATCAAGGAATGATCGAGGCTTAGTTGTAATCGCATTTCTTTCGTTTTCCTAGCTGTAATTTCAGTTTCAACAAAGTAGTTTCTGTTCTGTCTTGTATCAGCCATTTCATTTTCGTTTCTGAATTTCTCTAGCTTAAATCAGTTTCCATTCTGCTAGTAGATTAGTTAGTGAGTTTGTTTAGCAAACAATAGCTGCAATTTCAGTTCAATTATAGTTTTAATCTGTGCGTATCAGTTGTTCAATTGAAGTATCAGTGGTTGTTCTGAAATCTGTTTTGTTTCTGATTTAGTACCAATTGCTGCTGGTTTTTTCTATTTCTTAATAGTTTCTGCCTTAATTAGATTCCAAGTTCAACATTCTTATTAGCTAGTTGTTTTTGTAATGAACAATTCAAGTCAGATCAGATTGTTTCGAGGTGAATCATGTCTGTAATTCTGTTTAAGCTGCGCACCAATTCTGTTCTTTGAGTATAAGTGTTAATTTTCAGTCCTGAGTTTCATACCAAGTTAGGTTAGCTTTATTTTCTGAATTTAGTTGTAGATATCTCGTTTACAAAGCATTTGAATCCTATTTCTGCATTTATTTTCGATTGCCGCATGTAAGTTCTGTTTCTGCAACCTGCAATTTAACTTTCTGCAATTCAGTTCATGTCTGAAAACTGCTGCTTGTAGTTTCTGGAATTAGAGTCAAGCTTATACTAGTTTTTCATAACCCAACCTGCTCTATTGCTTTGCATTAGGTTAGAGCTCTCATTCCTGAAATTCTTCTTCTATATTCTGAATCTGATTTCCATTTCTGAATTCTGCACTTACTTTTCTGAATTCATGCTTCCAAAAGCTTCTTGAAGTTCATTTCGGAATTTTTGCTGCATTCAAGTCTGACTTCTTGCCTTAATTCATGATTAGCATTTCACTATAAGCTAGTTTTCCAAGCTAAAGTGGTTTAGTTTCAATTCGGAATTTTCAATCACAGAATTGGTACTTAGTATCATTTTGGCACTTTGATTTCTTCCATTCCTTGTGTATCAAGTGTCTCTTATTCATTTGCTTTGCATTGAGCTAGCATCAGATATCAGATTGTGTTCCCAAATTCGATTGAATGAAATTGTTTGATTAGGTCTCCATTGGGTAAGTCCTTGATTTCTATTACCTTGTCTAGTTTACTTAGTTAATTTTGTTTTTTTTACCTTTTCATTACTTCCTATTGCATTTTCTTGTCCATTCGAAACCAAAACCCACATTCTATTTGAAACCCAAAAACATTGACGACAAATAAACTCGAGCACGAATCATACAAACTTGAACTAGCCCTTGGAAAAATACGACCTGTGGCCCCTATATTACATTTTCATACTTTTGATTGTAAAAGGGTTTCCAGCACTTTATAAATATCTAAATTTGAGACCCACACTCGTGACAGTCATTTTGGGTCCATCACAAATCGATATCAAATGAAATCAGCAAGTAGCAGAGAATCGACAGTGAAAACAGACGCGATCAGAAACTTCTGACAGCGTATTTGAATTAAAGTTCTGCTCCTGATCGGTCCCCAGACCGATCAGAGAGGACCCTAATCGGTCACCAGACCGATCCAGTAATTTTCTGCACACTCCTGATTGGTCCCCAGACCTATCCAGCAGTCTGCTGCATACTCCAGATCGGTCCCCAGACCAATCAGGCTGTGGCCTGATCGGTCACCAGACCGATCAGGCTGATCCCAGACCGATCAGGCTCCAGCCTGATCGGTCAGGGTGAGAAACCTCGCGACAGTTGATCGTTCAGTTTGATCGGTCACGATTTTTCCCTGATCGGTCACCAGACCGATCAGGAGCCGATCAGTAGGTTTGCCAAAGTTACTGGAAGCTCCCTGATTGGTCACCAGACCGATCAGACATCGCTGGATCGGTCACCAGACCGATCCAAGAGGGAACTTCGTGCCAACTTCCCTGATCGGTCACCAGACCGATCCGGGCAAGGCCAAACCCACTCTTAGTCGAGAGAACCAGCCTCCGGGCCATCTCCGACTCGTGCTTGATCCCTCGGACCAAGACTCCATGCCCAACTTCACTCACTGGGACTTTAACCTAGCTTCCCAAGTAGGACCTGGCTTCACTCACCAGGATTTCATCAACCTAGCCCTCCAAGCTAGGACTTTTTACCCAACCCTCCAAGTTAGGACTTTTCACCTAGCCCTCCAAGCTAGGACTTTTCACCTAGCCCTCCAAGCTAGGACTTTTCACCTAACCCTCCAAGTTTGGACTTTTCACCTAACCCTCCAAGCTAGGACTTTTCACCTAACCCTCTAAGTTGGGACTTTTCACCTAACCCTCTAAGTTGGGACTTTTCACCTAACCCTCCAAGTTAGGACTTTTCACCTAGCCCTCCAAGCTAGGACTTTTCACCCAACCTTCCAAGTTAGGACTTTTCACCTAGCCCTCCAAGCTAGGACTTTTCACCTAACCCTCCAAGTTGGACTTTTCACCTAACCCTCTAAGTTAGGACTTTTCACCTAGCCCTCCAAGCTAGGACTTTTCACCCAACCCTCTAAGTTAGGATTTTTCACCTAGCCCTCCATGCTAGGACTTTTCACCTAGCCCTCCAAGCTAGGACTTTTCACCAAACCCTCCAAGTTGGGACTTTTCACCTAACCCTCTAAGTTAGGACTTTTCACCTAGCCCTCCAAGCTAGGACTTTTCACCGAACCCTCCAAGTTAGGATTTTTTACCTAGCCCTCCAAGCTAGGATTTCGTGCCCAGTCCGCGACTAGGACTTAATCCCCATGTGTTTAACCAGACTTAAATCAAAACTTAAATCGGTGTCAACACCAAAACAACAATCAGGGTTTGACTGCATCAACAGGGAGAAGAATCACTGGCGCAAAGATTGGGTAAGCATTCATATGGTTGTATTCGATCTTGTATGTGAGTTTATATGGGACGTGTAAGGAATTTGATTAGGTTTTGTTACTTTGGATTTCTTCTTCGATTTTGGTTCTATTCAAATCTAGGGATTTCCTCTGCCATGAGTTGTATTCTCCTTGGTTTAAATTACAATTAAGATTTGTGGTTGGATTCTGTGATCTTGTGCTAGCTTTCGGTAGTTACATTGTTGTTGCCGTGAGTTTCAGTTGGAGGTTTGGCATGGTTTTGGAGATTGATAGTAGGGTTTTCTTATGTTTGGATCTCCTTGTTGTGTTGTGGGTTGCATTTCTTCAATTCCAAATTTTCTGTGGCGGATGATTTGAGCCACGGGGTGATTGGTTATATAGGTTTTGTTCTTGGAGTTTTGTATGTGAGATTATGTTGTTTAGCTCTATGTGAATTGGTCAGAGATCTATTGGGGTCGTTTGGTATTCTATTGTTTTCTAGTCTTGTAGCCTACGATTGTGGAGCCTATTTTGGTTGTTGCCGTGAGTGCAATGGGTTATAGGAGTTTGGTTTTTTACATGATAATGGTCTTGAGTTCCTACGTTTAGTGTTGACTCCGACTTAAGTTAAATGTAAGTTTGAGTTGTATTCTGATTGGGACCGAGAGTAGTTTAGCGCTTGGTCTTATATCGTCATGGTTGTGAGTTTTATGAGAAGATGTTGTAATTAAGATTTTATCCTAATCACGTTCAGTATTTTGTTTAGCTAATTTATTTAATTGTATAAATAGCTAAACTATGTCCTTGCTACAGGCAAGGTTGTAAAAATCGCTAGGCGGTAGTCGGGCAGAGGACTACCGCCTAGCGCCTAGGCGACCGCCTAGGCCGACTTTTACAACCATGGCTATAGGACCTTGACTTTGGACTCACATGGTTGATCGTGAGAGATTTTCTTCGCGTATATGTTTTACATAAAAGGCAGGTACTTCTCCTTTGTACTCTAGTAGTTCTTTTATCTTAATGCATGACTTGCTATGTCTAAATATGTCTGCTTGACCTTATTCTTTGTTGTTGGTTATTTAATATCGCCGTTGATACCTTTCTTGCTTGGCCTTTGAGTTAATTCGTATTTTATATTCGTACAGTCTCTCATTGGTTTCCTATTCTATAAAGTACCGCTCGTACGCGAGTACTTAGTTGTTCATTAAACACCACTAGGATGGTTGACATCAGAGATACCCTACCTAGTAGTTTAGTTGCATATTCGTTGGTTTTCTGGTTGGTTTCTGGTTTGTTGTTTTTGTTGTAGCATAGTTGTTATTCGGTTATTTGTTGTTATTCGGTTATTTGTTGTTATTCGGTTGTTTGTGCATTTGTATCATGCACCATATTTGCACCATTGTATACTGACGACTGTTGGACTTCCATATGGTTAAGCCGTCGTCAGTCATCTAGTTGCTTTGCCACTCAACCACTTATTGTGGTAGTTGGTAGAGTGGGAGCAACCGTCCTATTATGCCACACTCGACCACTCATATACAGTGGATGTTGGAGTTATAGGCAAGCAATTGACACCCTTACCATTGTTTTCGAGGGATATCAGAGCTGTTGATAGCTCCCTCTATATATCAAGATTTTGGAGTAGTTGGCTCCCCAGCATCTTATCCACTCAACTACATATATCTGTGGTATTCGTTAGAGTGTGTACAGTTGTCACAACCCTATCCACTCGGCCACACAGATGTGATGTGTTGGCGGCTTAACTGGCATCAGGGGTGACACATGTCATTGCATCATGTGCATCTATTACATTTATACATTTTCTTGTGTTTGTTGCATTTATATGAGCTATGGTTGCTACATTTGGTTGACATGCATGTTTTGTTCTGATACTATGCTATCTCATAGGTTTCGTGTTGTTTTATACATATTTGATTGTTCCTCTATTTTTCTAGAGACTGTACACTGTTGTATCTACTGTTTCTTATATCTTTATGATGCCATACTTTTGTCTATTCATATACCTGCTGAGTCTGCCCGAACTCACCATCCCTGCTTCCTATTTTTGTTTCAGGTAGCAGGTAGTTGTATCACTTGGAGCCAGGAGAGGATCCAGTTGCCAGTCCCATCATGTCGTTTCATTTTGCAGTTTAGTTTAGTTTATTTGTCGTAGTTATTTTATTTTCTACACTTCGTGAGTTTCGTATTTTCATTTCCAATACTAGATTTGTTTTATTAGTCCAATATTTGTCGTAGTAGAGGTATATTCGTTTTGGACTCATGTTGAGTTTTCCTTTATATTTGGGCTTTATTTCTGCTAAAAGTCGTTAAAGGTTTTGCTATGTTTATGTTATTGTATCTTTATTATTCATATTGATATAAAACTGCGTGGTTGTGTTTTTATTTCCTGTTATGATGGCTGAGCCATCTTATGTGATGAGAGATTATGTATATTATGTCCCAACTTGTCCGCCGTATAGGGGAGATACTGCCCGATTTTCGAGTAAGTATGTGCCTCTGGGGGCGTGACATAAAAAGCCTATAACGGTTTGGGATTCCTTATTGTTGCATGATCTGTAAGTATCCTGGGCTAGTTTTGATGTGGTCATGATAATTACCATTTTGTTGAAAAATTTAGGCTCTCAAATCCATGTTTTGATCCATTATTATATGCTTAAGTTTACATTTACATAAGGTTTCATGAATTACCTCTATTTTAGCTTTTGATTCAAATTTTTATATATTTGAGATATTTTGGCACTAAAATGTGAATCTAATTTTGTAGGCTTCAAATGATCATGAACCTAGAGCAGATTGGATCAAACTTGAGTCAGAATTGGATCCGGATCAAGGTGATCAAGCATCGGATTAATATGAGCCGTCCGATCAAGAAACGACTAGATCTGAGCCATCCATCCGTCAACTTCTGATCAATCCAAGCTCAAGATAGAGTTAATCAAGTCCATGGATCAAGATCTGAAAGTTTGAACCTAATCAGAGTCTATCCCGCCGTTGGATCAAGCTCGAGAGGGTCTAAGTCGTCTATTCAAAGATCAGGGCAATCTGAGCTACCCGAGGTAGATCTGATCGATCCGAGCTGAGGAGGAGCAGATCCTGACCCTTGATTGAGATCTGGGGAGTTTGGTCTTGATCTGACTGTTGGATGACACAAAGACGATCTCAGTCGTTCATTTTCAAATGGGATTAATTAAAACAGACATTCCCTCTTCCCAGAAGCGTCGTCGCGTAGTTGCAGATCGCAAGTTCCTTCTCTGTTCTTCATTTCTTCATTTCTTCATCGTTTTGCTCCTCGTTTACTTCTTAGATCGCGCGCGACCAACATTAGATCTAGTTCTTGTCAATTTCCGATCATAGAGGTAATCTCCTTGTTCAGTTTGCTAATCGGTTGTGTTTTTGGAAGCTTAGGTGAGGGTGTCGCCGGAGCTCTATTTTCATCGATTGATCCACTGCCGATTGCTGGATTTTCGTCGTCCAGAGAGCTGTCGAGGCTTTAGAGGGGTTCTCGGAAGCATTTGAGGGTTTCTAAGCATCGATCGTCATCCAGTTGATCGAGATGGAAGAGATTGCGGAGTGATTTCAGCTACTGATCGTTCACATGATCGGACAGAGGCACTTTTGATCAGTCCCCAGTCCGATCAGAAGAAGACCTGATCGGTCCAGTGACCGATCAAGAAGACCAACATGCGCAAGTCAATTGAAGACTGATCCAGGGAGTTTATTTTCATTGGTTTTTGAGTTCAGAGGGTTTCTAACTCAATCTTTGTGTGACGGCAAAGGGAAGTCTTGATCAGAAACTGATTTGGTGTTTAATTTAGGATAAATTTTAGTTCCAAGCATTTACTTTCTTCAATTGTTCAAGCTTGTTTCTATTACACTTCAAGCTAAGTTCCTTATGCAATGTTTTGTTCTAGTTTTCATTGTCTTGCAATTAGTTCCTAAATTTCAATTCTATAGTTTTGAATTTAATTGTTCAATTGTCAATTAGGTTAAGTTTAGCTTCTGCAATTACCTAATTCATTTCTGCTTAGTTAATTCCACTTTGTTCCGAATTGTTGTTTCATTCCTTATTGCAAAGCCCCCCATTTTATTGAGAAAACCCAAATCATCAAACGACAACAACTTTCAAGCTTGATTTAAACACTCACAACTAGTCCTTGGAAAAATACGACATGAGGCCCCTATACTACATTTTAATTTTGTTAGCAAAGGGTTTTCAGTTTATAAATATCTAAATTTGAGGCTCATTCGTGGCACTTGTATTGGGCTACATCAGGTCAACCGAGTCAAGTTAGGTCTTACGTGGTTTAATCCTTGTGTCTATGTGTGCAGGAACTTAGGAGCACAAGAAGTCGAGCGGAAGATGCGATAAGCGAGAAGGATGGCACGGGGAAGGGAGTCGACGAGCTCAGTGCATCTAAAGGACCAAAAGTTGTGGAAGAGTATGCTAGTGGACGAGAAGGGTGTGCACGATGTCCAGGGATGAGAAGCTGAGAGGAAGTCCGTTCGAGAAGAAAATTGGAGTTGGATTCAAGTGAGCTCAACTCTGGATGGTCAAAGCATCACCCAAGCAAGTGGGAGAAAAAAAGAGATCAACTTGAAAGTTGATCTTGAAGCACTAAGGTGCTCTCAAAGTAACTGAGGGCACCTTGGATTGGAACCAGGACGACTCTCATGAAAAGGTGCGAAGGTGCCCTCGGTTGAACCCATGACGACCTTAGTTGGAATGAGGGTGCCTCTAGCCAGGATAAGATAGTTATTTGCATGGATAAAGTTCTATCCACTTGGAGGCGTCCTGAATTGCTTTGAAGGTACCCTAAGTTTCATGTGAGCAAACGATCACATTGACCGTTGGGCTATAAATAACCCCTAGAGCTAAGAACTAAACACAACAACTATAATACAATTACTTGGTTGCAACCACCCTGGTTGCAACCAAGTAATTATGGAACCTCTGACTAATGATTGTATTGTTGTTCATGTTTAAATTAACTGCTTAACCAATTGATTATCTTTGCTAAGATATTGTAAAAGATCTAGTTTGAATTTGCAAGGTTATTCACCCCTTAGCTCCGCTGACTCACGCTTGCATGAGTCCCACCCCATTCTCATGGTCGGCGCTGACCTCTGCTCTCAGTGCTCGGCGGGTCAAGGCCTCGATCTACGGTCAGGCATACAAGTGGCGGTCGGTTGTCAGGCAGTCTTCAGCTGCCTATCATGATGCAAAGAAGTTATAAGGCATAAAGGAAAATAACCTATGTGCCTGGAACACTTACCTTCAAAAGAGACTCACGGAGGGTAGTGAGAGGCCCGACGGAGACCCGCATGGCTTCCCCTCCTAGGACCCCTTGACTTCTCGGGGGGTCAACCTGGCTCACAGAGGGTGAGGGGTCTCTACGCGGGGGGAGTTGCTAGACAGGGGGAGCCCCAGGTGGCACAGTAGAGGGGCCAGAATCATCCTCCTCTGAGCTAGAGGCCCCCTCGGGAGAAACGCCCTCGACAGGGACCTCCATAATTTGCACCGGGGGAAAAGATTGCATGACAGCCTTCGAGGCCGCGTCAAGCCTTTTGCGTAAGCGGTCGAGCTGCATCAAAGGAGTGGTAGCCAATGCTTGCTTGCCTTTCAGGGCCTCGAAAGGATCGACCAGGGAGGAACCAAGGGCCTGGCTGCCTGTCTTCGTAGAATCAGTCGGCTGGGAAGGTGGAGACAACGGTGCGATATCCTCATCATCGGAGGTACGAATGCCTTCCTCAGGGATTGAAGGAAGCGTGCTCGGGCTGAGGGGACGCAACCTTTTCCGTCTTGGAGATAGGCCTTCTGGGATTCTTCTCTTATGCCGCCCAGAGAGTTGGGGCATTTGTGGGTCGGTAGGAGGCGACGACCTCCTTGCGGCCTCCCCCGTATGGACAGTAGCAGGAGGTGGATCAATCCTCGAAGGGACTCCAGTCCCCAGACTGGCAGACACACCCAGAGTCTCTTGATCGGCAGGTGTCTAAGGCACAGCAGGAGCCTCTGTCTGCTCTGACGCGACATACTCACTAGAGGATTCGGCAGTCCCCTCCGAGGACTCAGCTGAAGCAAAAGGTGAGGAGAGAGGAATTGGAGGGGGATCCAGGGTCCCCTTGTTTGCTTCATCCCACTTGATTAGCCGGCTAATCGCCCTTGAGAGCATGATTTCCTCTACAATAAACAGACAACGAAATATCAGTTAGAATTAACAGGCATTGATGGAAGAGGTAAACTTACCAAGGCTGGGACTGTTGTGGGTCACTTTTATTGGGGCAATCTATGGTCCGGAGTAACCATGTGTTTTGATGTTTGGACAAAGGGTTTAAGTTAGGTTTTGAGTATGTAGGTTTGCAGGATACACATGGACTTAGTTGTCCGGGTCGGGGTCCGGTGAAGGATGGTGTGAGGAGACAAGTCGTGGGCTTGTATGCATCCGAGGAACCATGGACAAAGCAGGGACGATGAGCCAAGGGAAGCAGACTTCGAGGCATACACAAAGGATGACATGGGAGACAGGCCGTGAGCTTGCATGCATCCAAGGGACGAGAGCCAAAGTCGAAGAGGGCTTGAAGGCAACAGGTCGAGGCTGCTGAATGAAGAGTCAACTAAGTCGTGAGGGGTCGAGTGCTGAGGGAATTATACTCGGGAAGGAAATCCTAAGGTTTGAGTGCTGAGAGAAATGTACTCGGGGAAGGGAAACCTTAGGTATAGGGGTGGACCAGTCGACTGACGCTTGCTCAGTCGACTGATGAAGTCCACAGAAAGATCAGTCGACTGATCAAGCACCAGTCGACTGATGGCAGCTGGAATTCAAACGTTGGGCTATAACGATCGAATCCTAGTGGCATCAGTCGACTGGTGCTTGACCAGTCGACTGGTAATGGTCTTCTCAGGAAAGAGCTCTATTTAAAGAGAGCTCGGTTTTGGATGAGAGTTCTTGACGAAATAAGCCTGGTTAGAGCTTATTAGTAGTCTTCTAGTGCTCAGGTATTGTTGAGGGTTTGTGGTGAGGTTTCTCCACCCACAAGGAGCGACAAGAGCTAGTTGGAGGTCTTTCGGGGACTCATCCACCGATGGATCGGGATTGTCCACCTTACGGATAGCCGTGGAGTAGGAGTCTTATCCCCGAACCACGAAAACGGTTTGTGTTAGCATTGATTTAGTTTATGTTTTAGTTTTTCGCTTGCGCTTGCTAATGTTAGGACCGGTAGGAGAGCTAGAGGGGGGGGTGATTAACTTCGATCTTTGCTCGTTGATGATTTGTTGCAGCGGAAGACTTGAGCAATGCTAACACCTCTATTTTACTTGGTATCCACCTCCTTGATGTGACTAATCTAAGGGTTCACTCTCCTCACTCTCTCATACACTATGAAAGATCTCCTTCTTGAGATGAAGAAACCTCTTACAAGCTTTCAAGAAGATACAACAAGAATCCAAGCAAACACAAAAGAAATCTTACAAGATTTACAACAAATGAACTCTTTTTGCTTTCCTTGCTATCTTCAAGTTTGGAATCGTCTCTTGATCCTTGGAAATGCACTAGTACTAAGCCCCAAGGACTCACTTGAAATGGCGATGAAGGAGGAGGAAGCTGCGTGAGCGATGCCGAGCGAATGCCGCTTCAAACCTGCGTGAAAACCCTATATACCCGACGCCTAGGGTTCCCTAATCGATTACTCAATCGATTACCACGTCAGACTTAGTCGTTTAACGACTATTTTTTTGAAGCTTAATCGATTAGCCATCTTAATCGATTGCTGAATCGATTCAGCACCTCTCTGTGCTCTCGCGTGATTTCACTGTAATCGATTGACCAATCGATTAACACCCTCCTTAATCGATTGCCCAATCGATTAGCTAATGCATTACGACCCTTTTTAATCAATTGGCTAATGCATTAAGGTCCACCTTAATCAATTAGCTAATGCATTAAGGTCCACCTTAATCGATTAACTAATGCATTAAGGCCCACCTTAATCGATTACTCAATACATTAAGGTTCACCTTAATCGATTAGCCAATCGATTAAGAACCTTTATGTTCTGACAAGACACAACCCAATCGATCACCTAATCGATTGCTCAACCCTAACATGCTTAGCTCAAGTCTGTCTAGGGTTACTTTGTCTAACCATGGTCAACCAAGATCCGTTAGGACTTCTTCACCCATTGTCCGATCAAATCTTTGATCGACTTGGACTTTCCCTTGCCTAGTTCCCAACTAGGACTTTTCTTGTGCCAGCGTGCGATCTCCCCGATCCACCTGGACTTCACCTAGCCCCACTAGGTGTGCCTAGTCCCACTAGGTCTTTTCCAGTCAAGTCTCCAGTCAACCTTGAGTCACTTGACTCACATGATATTCAAACATCATTATCGAACATCGAAACATTCAACCTTAAGCTTACCAAGCTTACTAGACATAAGCTCACCCGAGCTTAGTTAAACTAGGTCAACCCTGACCTAACCAAGATTGCACCAGCAGCTAACACGTGTAGGAAGAGAAAATCAAAAAGAAGCTATTCACCCCCTCTAGCTAAACGACAAGTCCCAACAACTTTAGGGTTGAGGCCCGCGCGGTACATGAGCTCCTCGCATTGTATCAGGCTTGGGCCGTTGAACTCCATGCCGGAGAGAATGCTCCTGGCTCGCTGGTAGGCGGGACCTTGTAGAAAGTTCCCTAGCAGGTAGATTCTCCGTCCAGCGTGGGAGATGAAAGAACTGTGGGGTAGTCGGATGAAGAAAAAACTTCTCCTTCCACCCTTTATGAGAAGAAGGGAACCCTCCTAAGAACTTATGACTTAGGCGCGCCGTAAAGCTAAATGCCTCTTGCGAGCCAATCGGAACGAAGAAGGAATGGAAAAGATGAGGGGTCAGAGGAATGTCGAAGAGTTTAAAGATAATATACGTCCCGCCAATCTGAGCAAAGGCGTTGGGAGCCATCTGGTGGAGAGGGATACCAAAATAGAAGACCACATTCATGAAGAAAGGAGGAATGAGGAAACGGAGCCCTGACACTACTTGCCCCAAAAAGAAGGTAAAGAAACCTATGAGAGGTTCCACCGGCGTCTGGTCTACTTTAGGGATCACCACTGCCATCTTGGTCGGAATGTCGTAAGCCTCAATGACCGCCTGTAGGGCCTCCGACCTCACTCTAGAAGAGACGGACTCGTACCACTCTGCTTGGTAGCCCTCCATGGTTCCTAAGGAAAAAGACGAGAAGGAAGCAGAAGACTTACGCGAAAGGAGTCCTTAGGAAAGAGGACGAAGACGAGGTTTGTTGAACGAGAAATCCAGAAGGTGGCCGAACGTCTTCGACTTCCCTTCTTATATGGAGGAGGCCGCCTGCATGTGTGCAATAGGGGCAAGGCACGTGGACGGCGGAAAATAGCCACATTGAGGCGGTGCCACTGAACAACCGTTTGACGTGAGCCTGCTACAGCTGCGCATGTCAGCAAGAGATCACGTGGAGAGCAGTTAGGGCATGTTGTGAAGACGAATTCGCGAAGGAGTTTTGTCGCCATTAAAGAGCACCATGCGCTTTTATGGATGTTGGACAGCTATCATTGTTGCACCTCGAGAATTGCAAGAGCCTTTTAGGAGGGCTAATTCAAAAAGAGATTGCCTCGGATCCCGGGGCGAATGTTTCGATTCCTCGGACTCAACGTGTCGCTAATAAAGTAGTAATGGGTGCATGGACCCACCATAATATAGCTTCTTCACTACACCACTAGTCTAATCAATCAGCAACTCTTCCTTCGATTATACTTGAAGGGAGGGACTTATGATGGGGTTGAGCACCTCGTGGTTGACACGTGGAGTGAAAAAGCTATGTGGCAAGATCTACCGAGTCTGGACGACTTTCTTTACGTGGCTCCCGAGGCCCCCTCGGGAAGGTGGGTTCCCAAGAACACCACGAATAGGCGTACCCTGGAGACCGACCCATGAAGACGCACGCCCGAGATCACCTTGGGAGGTCAGGTCCCCGAGACCACCTCGGGAAGGTAAACGCCCGGGACCCCCTGGGCCAAAAGACCCTGAGATCACCTCAGGGTAGCGGAGCTCAAGGAGCACTCGACCTCAAGTAATGATCCCCCTTTCTTCGGATCTGCGGATAATCATCACTGATTATTACGGGATAATCATAACCCATAATTATTGCAACGGTCTGGGTTTAATGGCTGCGTGGACCATTGCAAGGATGATCCCGTAACCGACAATCGGAGGGACGTGGCGAAGATTATGGAGACACGTGTGACTGCCGCCTCGGGTATAAAAGGTACTCCAACCCCTCCGGTAAAGAGGTTACGCACTCTCTAACTTAAGCATCTTCTCCTTGCTTTCTTCTATCTCCTATACTGAGGCACTGACTTGAGCATCGGAGTGGGCTCCGCCGGACAACCTCCAGCGTGTTCCCATTAACGCTCGTGTTAATCTCGCAGGGTGAGAGTTCTTCCTCTAGCATCAGCATCTGCGTGGGCTGAACCTTGGTGACTGACCGTCGACGTCGATTCCTTCCGGAACAGTCCTAATTTTCTTTTTTTTTGACTTCTTCTCTCCTTTCTCCCCAACACTGATACCGCTGCGATCCTCGCATGCGATCGTTTGTTCTCCTCTACGCTGCAATCCTCGCAGACGAGCCCTAACTTCTCCCCTCCGTCGCAAGCCCTCTTTGCAAGCCCAATGCCACAACTCCAATGTCGTAAAAACCTAATTGCAGCCCCCTCTCTTCGCAATTTTCTTCTTCCCAAACATCGTCGGCGCTGCATTTGTGTGAGGACCATCGACAATGCCTCTCCCTCTGCCGCTCTTCTCTCTCGGCTCCTTTTTCTTGTGTGCATGAATTCTCCCCTCTACACTGTGCGATCGAGAAACCACCAAGCACAAGCCGGTGATTGGCATTTCTCCTCCAGATCTGAGCGGCTTCGTGGTGGGTTGTTATTCGCTGCCGGATTATGTAGTGATTTCTTGAATCTTCATGTTGTTACCATGAGCTCTTGTTGATGGTTTTGTTTTGTTCGTGTTACTGTTGAGTCTTCTTCTTCTTCTTGCTTGCTGAGAAGGGTTGGTTTGGGATGGGTGAATGGGTGAGTCTGATTTGTGGTAGGGGAAATTGAGTTTGGTTTCCTATTTTTATTCTGTTTTTGGTTTTGCTGTGAGCCACCGTTATGAGCTGGTTACATGAGAACTTGCCTTGAATTCGGTTCTAGGATGGTGATAGTAAGGTATTTTATTTTGGGATTTGGTGTGTAGCTTCTGTTTGGATTAAGTGTTAAGTTTAGTATTTTAGGAGATGTTTTTGCTATGTGAAACATAGGTCTGATTGATTAGAGGAGTTGCTGAAACTTGGTGCTGAGGGCAAGTTTTGGGCAGTGGCTTAGTGTTGGATTTGTGTTCTAAGTTGTAGAGGATGTTCCATACGATGCTTTGAGTATTGTTTATGTTATTAATTTGGAGATTAGTGGAATCATTGAGGTAACTCAACTTTGTTGTCGTGAGTTGGGTTAGAAAGAGCCAATCATTGTGGGGTTAGTTAAATAGATGTTATAATTACGATTTAACCTAATTTTTGTTTATTTATAGTTTAGATAATTATTAATTGTGTAAATATCTAAACTTTATCATTAATATAAGACCTTGATTCATATTCATATGGTTGATTGTGAAGGGGTTCTCTTTGAATCGTATATGTCATTTACGAGACGGGTACTTCTTCTTTGTATCTGTAGTTTATCGAACTTAAATGCATGATGGTTTTATTTTCGAGTATGATTGTTTTATCTTATTCTTGTTCTTTTAATATCATCATTTGATACTTTTGTTACTTGATCTTTGAGCTAATCAAAATTTATATTCATACAGTCTCACTTGTTGATTTCCTGATCTGTAAAGTACCGCTTGTATGCGAATACTTAGAAATTATCATTAAACACGACTAGAGTTTGGTTAACATTAGATATACCCTACCCAACAAATTAGTTGCATGTTTAGTGATTCTGGTATTTATTTATCGTACTGTTGCATAGTTGTTACCTAAGTTAATTATGCATATTAGTAATATGCACCATATCTACATATTTGCATGCTAGCGAACATCGACATCCATATGGTTAAGTCGTTGTCAGTCATATAGTTTCTCTACCCACTCAACTACTCATGGGTAGTAGTAGTTGCTAGAGTGTGAGCAGTTGTCATGTTATGCCACACTCGACCACGTATGGATAGTGGATGTTGGAGTTGTAGACAAGCAGTTGACACTCTCTCCGTTATTTTCGAGAGATAGTAGAGTTGTTGGTGGCTTCCCTTTTTCTAAGATTTTAGAGTAGTTGGTTCTCCAGCATCCTATCCACTCAACTACTTATAGTAGTGGTAGTTGTTGGAGTGCGTACAGTTGTCACAACCCTACCCACTACGCCTCACAGATGTAATGGCGGCTTAACTGGTGTCAGGTGTGGCACATGTCATTGCATCATATGCATTTATTACATCATGCATTTATTTGTGTTTGTTGTATTTGTTTGAACTATGATTGTTGCATTTAATTGACATATACATATGAGCTACTATTTGCACTTTCATTCCGTTTTCCACATGCATATATGTTATTCTGTTTCGAAGATTGTATACTGTTATTTCTATTTGCCTGTTGTACCTTTTATATGCCAAGCGTTTATTTATCTGATTACCCGCAGAGTCCAGCCGGACTCACTACTCCTTGTATCTAATTTTATTTCATGTAGTGGGTAGATACATTACTTGGAACTAGGAGAGGATCTAGTTATCAGTCACATGGTGCCAAACATTTTAGAGTTTTTTTGCATTTTATAATTTCCTTATTTTTCTTGGTTTCCGTATTTTCTTTATTAGATAGATATTTTCTTTATTGATCAATTGCGAGTGGAGTTATGTTATGTTCATGTGTATATGAACTTGGTAGGTTATCGTTGTATTTGAGTTCTAGTTGTGATATGTATTTTCTTTTGTTACTATCTCATATACTGCGTGGTTGTGGATTCTACTTTATGTGTGAGTTGTCAGCCGTGTTGCTGAGCCATATATTTTATTTACGTGAGATGTATATAAAATGTTTCAGATTATCCGTCGTATAAGGAAGATGCTATTCGTTTTTCGAGTAAGCCTGGGTCCTGGGAACATAAGATGATGCATGGCCTCAAAAAACTTCCCAGCCAGTTCGAAGTGATTTGCCTCTCTCATTTCAATGATGATGGTGTTGCCATCGTAACACAAAATGTCCTGCCTTGAGATAGAGATCTGCCATAATATAGATTCATTCATTTTTATCGATTAAGTTTTTACAGTTAAAGAATGTTCTTGGCTGACTTTCTTCATTTTCTGATGTGTGCTTGTGCTGCATTCGGTTGCAATCTAGCTAGGCAGTTGGATTCTGATATTTGTTTTATTTCTTGATCCTCCGTTAATTAACTTAAGCAAACCAGAGTTTGTACTCTTTCTTTTACATGTTAGTATGAATCATCAACCCCCAAATCCATATAAAACACAAATTAAAAGTAGTAGAAACCTGAACATTCACTTAAAACTATTGTTTAGACACGACCTCCAAATTTATTATAATTCAATACAAATTCAAAATGTTTATATGACGACAAATATTTAATTTAGTGCAAATGAGGGAAAAAAAACACTAATTTTCCAAGATCATGTTTGGACTTGTTATCTAGGCTCCAACTCAGAGATTGAAACGTCATTTATAGAAAATTTTGTTGGCTTCGCTTGGTTTTCACTAAAATTTCTGCTCGTCCCTAAAACACCATTTGTTTCAATGGCTGTGCTGCTAGTATGAGCGACAAATGCGGGAGCTGAAGGTGTAGGAAGACTAACAGAGTGGCTGTTGAGCATAATAACAACATTGGCCATAGTAGGTCTTTGAACTGGGTCTTCTTGCACACACAGTAATCCTATATGCATGCATCTTAGTACTTCTTGAGTCGGGCATTGATTGACTAGGTTTTGATCGATTGCTTGTAGAGCATTTCCTTTAGTCCAATTACGCCAGATCTTTGCGAGTCAAATGAGAGCAAAACAAGTTAATAATTTATTTTTCATTCAAACAAAATACATTCAATGAAAGGAGAAAGGATGATAACTACTTACATGAGTAACAAGATCTACAGAATACACTGAGGATGACCCTCGATGACTATTATTCTTTTGACCCGTCAAGATCTCCAAGGTTAGCACACCATAACTAAACACATCTGATTTAATTGATAAGAGACCATGAAGAGCATATTCCGGTGCCATATATCCACTGTCATTAATAATAAAAAAAACAACTTAGATTTAGCACTTTTTCATTCTTGAACTTTTTCTTTAGTAGCAATGTTAGGTTTAATCAATTGAGTAAATAAAGTGTTTGCATACTATGTCCCAGCAATTCTACTAGTGTTTCCTTGTGTTTCATCGACTCCAAAAAGCTTCGCCAAACCGAAATCTGATATTTTTGGATTCATGTTTGCATCTAGCAAGATGTTACTCGCTTTTAAGTCTCGATGAATGATCTTCAGTCGTGAATCTTCATGAAGATAAAGAAGTCCTCTAGCGATACCTTCAATGATCTTAAACCGCCTTGCCCAATCTAATTGCAGTCTCTTCAAAGGATCTGCCCCATCAATATATAATAATATTTTATTACTTGAGTTTGAACTAGTTATGGCATTATGGCATGTGCAACAGAGCAACAATATTTTTAAACTTTTCATAGCATTATAAGGAATTCAAAACTAAACTACTATACCTAACACTATCAATCTGAAAACATAAGAGAAGATTCATGTTTTAACATAGCTCCATGTTTTCTGCCAGTAAGTTAACCAAAAGCAAAATAAAGTGGGATAAAATTGCCATATATTAGACATTGTGCTGCAAAATTTGACTCATAAAATAGTTTAGCACGTACCGAATAAAAATTTATCAAGACTTGTATTAGAAAGGTACTCATAAACCAATAGTTTCTCCTCAGATTCTAAGCAACAACCCAACAGTCTGACAAGGTTTCTGTGTTGAAGTTTGGCAACCAAAAGCACTTCATTTTTCAGCTCAACTAGTCCTTGCCCTGAGCTTCTCGAAAGTCTTTTCACTGCTATTTGCTCTCCATTCTCTAGTCTTCCCTGCATCCAAAGTATCATGAACATTATTTCAAGAATCGTCCATATATTTCAAATCTTTAAACTAACCTTATAAACTGGTCCAAATCCTCCTTCCCCTAACTTGTTTGCATCGGAGAAGTTATCTGTAGCGATTCGAATACTCTCAAGATCAAACAATAAAGATTCTGCACCTCTTATTTCACCTTGATATTTAGTATCTGTTCAAAAATATTTTTCATAGTGAGCAATAAGCCTCTGTGCGTGCTCGAACACTACAGAATAGTTCAGAAGCCATACTGAATATATGTGAAAGTGGTTTCCATCTTGGCATTGTTGCTTTTGTTCTTCGACAACAGACCAAAATGGCACAAAGTAACAACAACACTGCTACAGCCGCAGGGATGATGATAAATAGCATTGTTCCCCGACCCTTGTTACTATTTCCTAAACAAAGAAATGATAAATGAAACTTGATGTTTCAAATGAAAACACTAGTCAAAAAAGTAATATGAAACCTTTGCGTGTTATACAATTTGTCAACCATGCAGATAGGGACAGGAGTACAATCGAATAGTTTAGCTACTGGGCATGTTACGATAGGCATACCTTTAGCCCGTCAACAACGGTGGCTTCATTGTCCATTTCTACTATTTAATACAACGCGTTCTTTGTTCTAATCCAACAAACATTGTCTATTCTACGGACTGGACAACGACATGAGTTCTTTAATAAATCTCTCGAGTCGTCGGTCTGCGTCGTTGGGGATTAACTATACAAGATTTAATTGATAATGAAATCGTGACGCACCTCCAATTGCCTCGTTTGGCCTGGAAGTGTTGGAACTCGGAGGCGGCGGTGCTTGTGGAGGCGGAGCACCGACGGCGGAAAGATTGTAAAAAGGGTACGACTCGAATCGAAGGAAACAACTCTGTGAATACACTTTCCCCCCTTGTTTTGAATCACAGCACCTGGGAATCCCCGCTACCATTTGTCGGAGACACAGGTAACAATCGTCCGGCGACAAGTCCCTGGTGCACTGCACCAGTCCGTACATCCTGCTGAAGGCCGACACGTTCTCCGTTCCGGCCGCGAACAGCCCCGCCGAGCCGCGCGCTTCCAGCGTGAGCGCGTCCATGAGGTTCCCCAGCAGGCTGTCGAACTTTTGGGGGTCGGTGGCGTTGTTAGCATTCCACGCCCAGTACTGGAAGCCAGTGTCAACGACGGAGAAGATGCTTTCGTTGGAGTAGCGGAGAAGGCAGTCGTCGTAGCAGATGGTGGACCTGGTGCCGTTGGGGCACTGGTTGATGATTTCTACGGCGGCGGATGCGAGGCAGGCTTGGCAGGAGGAAGAGGAAACGTCGCCACGGCAGAGGGCGAGGCCGTTGACGCGTGATGGGGGCTGAAAACCGACAGTCGAGTTGTGGAAACCGACGGCGGCGGTTGAGGAGGAGGAGAGGGACGCGAGGAGGAGGTCGAGGTTGGAGCGGAAACTGCTATTAGTTGTGTAGTTGGTATCGGAAGGACAGTAGTTCCAGAGGAGGGAAGAATTAATGGCTCGGAGAAAGAGGAGAAGAAGCAAGGAGGTCAGGAAGAAGATGGAGTCGGCCATTTTTTGTGATGTTTTGGCAAATGACAGAAGGAAGAGACGACTCGTAGTTTAAGTAGGCAACTGAGGGATGGCTCGTCAACCACAATAATTTACGACTATTCAAAATTCAGAGCAGAGTTTACGGGTAAAACAAGTTTAAGCATCACTTGCCTTGACTGCTAGTGCTCGACTGCAATGGTGGGGGTGAAACTGGAGTCAACGGCGGCGAAGAGACTCCTTCTGTAACAGAAATGTTGTAGAAAGGGTAGATTTCATATCGAAGACCGCAGCTCTGCCCTAACACCTTGCACCCCTGCCTCCAGCCGCACAAGGTTGGTATGCTCCCCACTGCGTCAAGAAGACAATTGTAGCAGTCACCGGCGTACAAGTCCCTTGTGCACTGCACCAGCCCATATATCTTCGTGAAGCTCGTCAGGTTCGCATCCCCTGCCGCGAACAGCTTCGACGAGCTACCTGCTGCCTTCGTGGCGAGACTGTTCATCAGATTTCCCAACTTATCGTTGAAGATCTGCGGGTCCGATGCGTTGTTGGGGTTGGTTTGATAGACCTTGTAGGAAATCGTGTTGGTGGAGAAGAAGTTTGTGTGGGAGTAGCGGAGCATGCAGATGTCGTACCATATGGTGGAGCTCATACCGGTAGGGCAACTGTGGGTGATTTGTGTGACGGAGGCATTGAGGCATCCCTGGCAGTCACTGAGGGAGAGGTCTCCTCGGCACAACGCGAGGCCGAAGGCTTGGTCAGGAGGTCGGCCTATTGTGTCGTTGTGAAATCCTGCGGCGGCGGCGGCGGAGGAAGAGAGGGAAGAGAGTAGAAGATTGAGATTGGTGTGGAATGCACTGCTTATTGTGTAGTTTGCATCGGTTGGGCACAAGTTCCATAGGAAGACTGGACCGTTGGCGGTTACTGCAGGATTAAAGTGTAAGAGAAGGAGCAGAGACAGAATGTAAGAGAAGAAGGAAGGCCTAAACTTGTGACGGCAGCTCATCTTCACAAACCCATGCAGAGATGGAGCCATGGAGGGAGGGGATTGAACCAAGCAGCGAAAGGAAGAAGCTCATAAAAAAGCTGAGAAGGGTTGTCTAGTTCTATTACGGGATGTCATTGTTGAGTCATTTCCATAGCCCTTGTAGCGACTAGCTAGCATAAAAGTCAAAACCAACAAGTCTATTGACTCTGCCGGTCCGATGCAACAGCGATGTTCCGTCATTTTCTATTGAAAGCCAAAACCAACCAGTCTTTTTGACTCTGCCAGGCCGATGCGACAGCAATTTCCATCATTTTTCTATTGAAAAAACAAAACCAAAAGGTCTTTTGCGGGAAGACAAATGACTATGTATGTCTACTCGAAACAAAACAGACACCTAAACATTTACTTGAACTAGTTTTTAAGACAAACTTGAAACATATTATTAGCAATCCACTACAAATGCATAATTCTAGTGAAGATGAAAACACACACACGCTAAGTTTACACTGAGTTCCCATGATATTTTGATTTATTACTATAGAGGCTCCAACTCAGAGATTATAATTCTTGTCCCTCTCTGAAATATCATCTGATTCAAGGGTTACAGTACCAATATGATTGACAAATGCAGGAGAGGGCATAGGAAGACTAATAGAGTGACTGTTAAGCATAATAACAACGGTGGCCATGGTAGGTCTTTGAATTGGGTCTTCTTGCACACACAATAATCTTATATGCATGAATTTTAGTACTTCTCGAGTCGGACACTGATCGATTAGTTTTGATCGATTGTTTGCAGAGCATTTTCTTGAGTCCAATTGTATCAAATCTTTGCAGCGAGATGAAAAAATAATACTGGTGCCATGTATCCACTGTCATTAATAAGAAAAAAAATATTTAGATTTAACACTTTCATTATTTTAGAAAATATCTTATAAATAAGAATGTTAGATTTAACCAAATGAATAAATAGTCTATGAGCATACTATATTCCAACAATTTTACTAGTATTTCCTTCTGTTTCATCTACTCCAAAAAGTTTCGCGAGACCAAAATCTAAAATTTTAGGGTTTAATTCTGCATCTAACAAAATGTTGCTCGCTTTTAGATCTCGATGAATGATCTTCAATCGTCAATCTTCATGAATATAAAGAAGTCCTCTAGCAATGTCTTTAATAATCTTAAACCGCCTTGCCCAATGTAATTGTGCTACCTTCGAAGGATCTGGCTCTTCATGTGCCACGGAAAACAATATTCTTAGACTTTGTATAATAAGTGATTCAAAATTAAACTATTATATCTAATACAACATTTTACCAAACGGTGCACGACAGAAATCATAATTATCAAAAAGCGTTATGAGGTTTGGTTTTTACCAAAGGGCGCACCAAAAAATATCTTCTTCCCCTCTCGCCACAACTCCCTTTCATAGTTAGATTTCTGAGGCATCTGAACCACTTTTTCAGAGTTTGGATTGTAAAATAAGATAGCGTGGTTCGGATACAAGTATTCTTTTTTTTCCATTCTCTCTCAGCGCAAGCGACGTACTTGTCATTGCCGAAAAGGAATAGCTATGTGGGCGTCCTAGCTGTATTATAGCCATAACTCATCCCCCCAATCGCCCCCCCAACCAAAACCCTAA